>PVIH01002198.1:116121-199428 GCA_004025045.1 Sigmodon hispidus | reverse complement strand
CTAACTTCTGCCTTTCTGCTGTTGGAATGCCCCTTTCAAGACCTGTACTTGGGAGAATTCTCCTAGTTCCTAAAACCTTTGGTCATTTAGTGCAAATACCATGATTTGCCTTGCCTGGTTGGGTTCCTGTCACATATAGTGTCTCTACCACCTTGCTGAGTACCTAAGTGTATAAGGATGCTTCTGTCTTATCTTCCGGGAACAATCTGAGCTCTGCAGTGTTGCACTCTGACTTCAAAGCTCTATCTAGTAGGGCTGAGCAAACATTTGGCTTTTATAATCAGTCTTCGGAAATCTCTCCTTTCAGTCCACCTGAGCCTCCTCTGTTCATTCAAAGGTTGACTTGATTTTGTTAAGGGCACTTCCTGACACACCTTGTAGCAGAGGGGCTGTCCCATGGGGCATTTAGCTATGAACTTTTGGGGAAGGAGAGCTAATTAATAATCTAAGTATCTGCCACTCATTCTGGAAAAACTTTTTGAGTTAGATTTTAAACAGGACAGAAGCTATTTAAAGATTGGAACTGGCATTACAGGGAGTGAGAGTTTGCCTGTGTGTGGTGTATGTTTGTGTGTGTAAATATGCATGTATATGAATGTTGTGTTTGTGTATGTGTAAATGTGTTTATGTGAGTGTGTTTGTGTCTTGAGTGTGTGTGTGTGTGAATGTGTGTATGTGAGAATGTGTTTGTGTATGACTGTGTGTGTCAGTGTGCATAGGAATTTTTATCCTGCTACAGATTTAAAAGCGTTCAGGGAAGTAAACAAGTCCAGACTGGACTTACTCTGCCTTATCTTTTTTTTATTATCAGCTAGTTTATAATCTGCCTTTTTATTTATTTATTTTATTTTTAGGTGACAGGTTATTAAGGAGATGACTTTAGCTCCATATCTAAGGCTTCTTTTTCTAGGCAACTGCCCTGTTGTAATTCTTAGCTCCCTTAAAATGGTTACTTGCTAATCGCTGAGGAACACAGGCCCCACCTTCCAACAGCTCAGTCTACTTCTTTGGCTCACAAAGACAGCATTCTATTAGGCCCTGTAGAAACAAAGCATTGGGCCTGGCCTATTCTCTCTATAAGAAATAAAACATTGTTTTCATAGTCATGCTGATAATAAGGGAGACTTCAAAGCATGACAAAACATATACTTTTCTCGTAGAAAAAAAAAAAGACAACAAAAACCTATGGTTACCTGGTTAATTACCCATCATATGACCGCTATGTGTATAAATACAGGCTTTTCACATGTACAGTCTCTGTGTGGATTTCTTTTCATCCTCTCCTCTTCTGTTTTTTTTTTTTTTTTTTTTTTTTTAAAAATGGGCAATGTTCATTTAGTTCCCATTGTTTTATATCAGTGTTTTCAATCAAAGATTTGGAAGAATGGGTGGACACAAAGTAGCTTCTTCCGAGAACTGTGTGATCCCCCTCCTTCCTCGGCCCCTCCCTGTAGTAAACTTAAAAGACAGACTTGTATTGCATTCATTGTTTCCTACAATATATGGTCCTGACATTTTAAGTGAGCCTTGATTGCTTATCTGTAAAGCAAAGTCGACAATACCTGAGTCACAGGACTGGGGAGGAGCTCAGACCACGTGTACAGGGCACCCGCACACAGTGGGTTTACTTAGCTACTGATAGTAGCTTCTTTTTGTGTTTCCTTTAGCAAAACAAACCTTCTAAACTGCTCTTTCCTCCCCTCTTCCCAAGCCCAGAAGGTTGTAAGGAAAAAGAATGTGAAGCCGTATTAATAGGTAACAGCAGTGAGTGGTTTAATTCTTAACTCACAGACACCAAGTTATCTATTACAAGGCATTGAGGTGGACTCGGGACCATGTAAGCCATATCCCTCGATTCTCTAAGGGCTACGGAAAATCTTGAGAGTTCTTTTGAAGTGCTGTTTAATATGATTTTAATCTTCTGATTCTAAAATTCACCTAAGTAGGTGTTGTCCTGCAAGCCACCTGCCTTGCCCTTTCTCCGACCTCTCTTTGATCATAAGTGGATCCCATTTGGTCAGAACTTTAGCCGCTGGGAACTCAGAGTGTACTTTGTCAGGACCGTGGCCAGTACACATGTATCAGTGACCTCCTCTGGTGTTTTTCTGAGGGCAAAAAGACAGTTCCTGGGGTTTAGTAGATCATTATATGGGTCACTATGTGAATGAGCTTGTGGGTTAGTAGAAAGGGACAGTCCCAGCTGGAAATTTTGCATCCGTGAGGTGTCTTAATGATTTCAAAAGGAAGCAAGTCATGCAGACTTGGCCACAGTTTGAAGCATTGTCTAAACTGGAGAGGATGAGCAAGAATTCTCTTTGTGTTGTAAGAATAACTTATACGGGACCATAGTATCAAGCATAAAATTTTAAGGAAATCACACTATTAGAGGCGTGTACCTTGCTTAGATGCAGTGCATTCTTGGATTTAGAATTCTTCAGAATAGACTTTCTCTGCAGTCCCTCTGCTGGGGACCACAGCGGCAACATATGATTCTGTGCTCAATATAGGATGGTGGAAAGACAGGAGAAAGGTTGAGGTCTACCAGTGAATGTTTCCTCTCACAAATCATTTCCACTTTTACTTCAGTAAGTGATGTATTTTGTGCCCGTGTCTTATTAGGCTATGAGAGGTCCTACAATATTCTTGGAAGAAGTGGAATTGGATGTAAAGGTTAATAATATCTCAGACATGCATTTAGGATAATGATGAATATTAGAAGATCATAAAGTCTTAGGGTTAAAATAAACCACAGCTTTCCCTGTTACAGGATTCTAATTATGACCCGTTTCCAGTTCCTGCTACATCTTACATGTCCCTCACAGAAATCCCTACTAGTAGACATTTTGTTATTTTTCAATGACTAAAAGTTCATTACTTTATAAAAGACCCCAATTTTATCTTTGATCCATCATTTATAAAAAAAATTCTTACTTTTTGTAAATTAAATTTGAATGCATGGATAAAGCTGACTAATATTGTCTCTGCTTCAGTTCTTATAACAAATTTGCACAGAACACATCAAATATCCCCCATGGTCTTGATAATATTTCAAATGTTTAAAAATAATTTAGACTTTCTTTTTTTACTTTTTTTTGAGACAGGATTTCTCTGTGTAGCTTTGGAACTCACTCTGTAGAACAAGTTGGCCTCGAACTCACAGAGATCTGTCTGCCCCCTGCCTGTGCTGGGATTTTTTGGTGTGTGCAAATTCAGCCTTTTTCATTGCATGCTCTCCGAGTCTCCACTTTTACCACCCTGGGAACTAATCCATCAGTTCCCATCCCTTGGTACTTCCTGGTAGCCTTTATGTAAGGAGTTGACTTTGTCATTCTTAAACTACAACTGCTTTAATCTCTAATGAAAAGGTAGAGACTGGGTGGAGGCAAAAAGATTGCACCAAGGAGGTTGAGTCAGATTGAAGATTTGGTCCAGGCTATCCTGAGCAACATAGTGAACCAGTCCCAGAAAAGTGAAGGAAAATACAACTTCCTTACCTTTACATTTTAGCCAAAGTGGAGAGAGAGAGAGAATATCATGTGGAAAAGTAAAAAAAAAAACAAAACCTCACTGTCACTGTCTTCTCCACTTTGATCTATTCTGGAAGCAATGTACTGGCCATGAGAGGTGGTCACTGTTTCTGTAGTGTGGATGATCTTTGGTGCTTACTGGCAGAATCTTGTGTCTGCGCATTATTTTGCAGCTCCCTTTGTGAGTGGTGAACAGGAACCTCACATTCAGTGACCATTGTGGAAGCACGAGCCCCAGTCACTTTTAGAGGGAGCACCTGGAATGCAGGTGTCATGCCCATGATCATGAAAACATGGGCTTACAGAAAACACAGAATCTCAGTGATTTTAAATTTATATCAAATATATTTATTTTCTTGAGACATGATTTTTTTTTTTTTTATAGCCCAGGCTGGCCTTGAATCCACCAAGTAGCTAAGATGATCTTGAACCCCTCACCCTCCTATGTTTATCTTCCAGAAACTGGATGATAGCATGTGATGCTGCCATGCCTGGCTTCCTTTTAATTTTAAACTAAAATCTGGAACAGCCTATTTTTGCTGGGCTCATATGTAATATATATGTTATATGTTATTTGTAACTTTATATCTCAGTGAGCCTACATGTTTTTACCTATTGAGAGTTTAGAATACAGATTTGATATGGTAGCAAAGAAAAACTTATATATTTCATTTCATGCCCCAAATCCCCAAAAACACTACCTAAAAAATATCTTGATAATAATTCTATATTGATCATATATTGAAATAATTTTATAAATTTGTTTTACTAAATGTATTATTCAAGCCAATTTGACCTTTTTGATTTCGATGGCATTAGGAAAAACCTACAAAGTTCTAGGACTCTGCTACAGAGATTTTCCTAGGCATGAGGTTTAGCTCAGTCTTTTATTTTGAAGCAGAAACAGCATTTTATAAGGTTTGGGCATCACTCTGTTTTCTGGGCTCCTAGTGGACTACAGCTGACAGATAAAATTGTAAGATACCCTTTAGTCACACGAGGCTATCTTCACTCTTCATGAAAGAAGACTCTTAAAAAGCATGTCATACCAAGTAAGCAAAGTTATGGATGCTTAGATCAAGAATCAGGAGTCATATCTTTAGGACTTTCATCCTGTGCATCCTTTTTATTGCCAGGATGCTGCTATAGATGGAGGATGTCATGGTCAATTCTGACTTGTATTTTATTGAAAGGGCCAGGACATGGGTCAGACTTATCTTTCCAGATGGAAATGCTATACTTCCTAGTAAATATGATCTCTCTCTGTCTCTCTTAAATACATCATGATGGGCTAGGGGTGGAGCTAAGACCTTCATCCTGCTCTGCAGAATAAATAATCTGGGAAATATCATAATGGTTCCTATCAAGAACTAGTAGAGATAACACACACTGTTTATTCTTTGTTGTAATTCTCAGCTCGGACTGAGAGTATACTGAGTTGTTGAGGTAATACTAATTTAACTTAAGGCACTTTTGTGGTTTATTAATTTAGATTTGGGGGGTTTGAATTGTTGGATAAGTAGGAGATTTCTTATGCTGATGTGAGTTCTGCCAACAAATGGCTATCCATTCTACCCCAAGGCACCAAGTCTCTCATCTTGTCATTGGGTGTCTCTGGTTTACCATAGAAATATTTTCTTTTTCTTTTTTTTTTTTTTAAAAAAAACTTTTATTTATTTGCCTGGAACTGGAACTACAGACAGTTGTTAGCTGCCATGTGGGTGCTGGGAATCGGACCCGGGTCCTCTGGAAGAGCAGACAGTGCTCTTAACTGCTGAGCCATCTCTCCAGCCCCAGAAATATTTTCATATTGAATTTTTAGAGTATAGCCTACAAGCCAAGAAGTGAGTTGGCAATTTTAAATCACAAAAGACAGAAGTTTTTCATGAAATGTTAACTTTATGCTTAGTTACACTATTCATGGTTGAAGATGGGGCCAGTGTGATTAATCAAGCCAGTTCGTATAAGACAATGTCTCCCCAAGGCAGTGTTAGCCATGAAGGTCATAAAAGCATGGAATTCACCTTGGGCAGAGCTCTCTGGATGAATAAGATTTCTATCCCATCAGAGAGTAGGAATGGACCAGAGTCTATAGTATAAAAACTGAAGTCAAAATTGAGCAAATAATTGACACCCTTAGTCCATATCCCAAAACAAACACAAACAGAGCAGCTGAGGTGGCATAGTGACCTGAGTTCAATCCCTGGGTCTCATTTAACGGTAGGAGAAAACTGGTCCACAAGTTTGGCCATCAGTCTTCACGCATGCTATCCCCATAACAGCCTAATAATGAGATACATATTTAAATCTGTAACTTAGTCTATAGAACAAAGTGTCTGCATGTCCTTCTGGAATATAACCCAAACCCTGGATTCTTAACTAAGAACTGTTACACAGATTTTCATGGTGATGTTGTTACTTCCCAAGTTTGGATCCAGAACTCTGTATAGAAAGTGTGCATTTCTCAGGAAGTCACTGGTAGCATTCTCTTGATTGCGAAAAGCATCTGTCATGAGTGTGTGTGCATGTTTTGAAGATTATGAAATATTCAGCTTCAGGCTGGAGAGACAGTGCAGCAGTTAAGAGCACTGACTGTTCTTCCAGAGAACCTGAGTTTGATTCCCAGCATCCACATGGCAGCTAACAACTGTCTGTAATTCCAAGATCTGACATCCTTACACAGTTATATATGCAGGCAAAACAAAAATTCACATGAAATAAAAATAAATATTTTTTTTAAAAAAAGAAATGTTCAGCTACATCTCATTTTGAAAAGCCATTAAGGCATCTCAGCTAAGTTTCTAATTTTTTAGGTTTACAAGTGGCCCATGCAAATGTAATGGAGGCTACAGCCAGCAAAGCCTGCCAGTCCTGTGAGTGTCTCCTTTAGAGAGTGACTTAGGCACTTTGAAGAGTTAGTGAATGTCTGAGAAATATTCCCCACAAATGATGAAGTTTGAAGACATTTACATGCTGCTTCCTGAAATCAGTGCATGTATACTCCATTAGGAACTACTGGGTTGGGGCTGGAGAAATGGCTCAGAGGTTTTAAGAGCATTGACTGTTCTTCTGGAGGTCCTGAGTTCAATTCCCAGCAACCACATGGAGGTTCACAACCATCTATGATAACATCTGGTACCCTCTTCTGTATACTGTATACATAACAAATACATCCTCTAAAAAAAAAAAAAAAGAACTATTGGGTTGATTTCCCCTAAAAGTATAAAACTATCCTTCACTCCAGAGCAAACCCAATGATAACATGTGCCCACTCAGTGCGGAGGATACCAGGTCCACATAGTAGGACTGTTTTGCACACACAGGTAGGAGGAAAAGCATAACTCAGCCATCTCATTTCTTCTTTATTTTCAGCAGACAGACATTAACATCTGGGACAGTCAATAGCGTTTGCTCTGATGGTTGGTGGTCTGGATATGCTATGCCCATGTTATGTTGTCAGCTATTCCTCTTTAGACCAGTGGTTCCAAAACTGAGGGTACAGATTCTTTTGTGGCTCTAAACAACTCTTTCCATTATGATTCATAACAGTAGAAAAATTACAGTTATGAAGTAGTATTGAAAATAATATTATGGTTGGTGGTCACCACAACATGAGGAACTGTATTGGAAGGTCACAGCATTAGGAAGGTTGAGAACCATTGCTCTAGAATGTTCAAAGATTTATAGTCATGGCAAGCCTTTGAAATCACCTTTTAGCAAAGTACCTTTTGTCATGGACATATATTTTCTATGGCTTAATTTTTATATATCATGTTTCATAAACCAAGGTCCACTTATATATGCTTTTGAAGTGCTTTTCCCTCTTCTGATGGACATATGTTTATTATGAGACTCAATCTCACATTCAGTGCTCTAAATATTTATAAATCGTGAGTTTTTCATTTTACATAGGGAGATCTGGATATTGTTTTTCATCTAAATTTGGCCCATTTCCTGTGTGCATGATTTAAAGCTTATAATGAGAGACCTTTTCTTTTTTTTTTCCTCTCTCTTCTTTTTTGGTTTTTTCTCTCATCAGAGCCATCTGCCATTTGCTCAATTAAAATACTTTCAAGGAAATAAATGAGCATCAACCCCCCCCTTTTCTCTTTAAAATGAATTCCAGGAAATATGAAATATATGAGTGTGTGTGTATGTGACTGAGTATGTTTCAGTGTGTGTGCATGTGTGTGAGTGCAAATATATGTGTGTCAATATATATGAGTGTGTGAATAAGTATGTGTATGAGTTGCACGTGTGGATGTATGAGTGAGTGTGTGTGTGAGTTTTGTGTGTATGTCTGCTACTGCACATGTATAGAAATCAGAATACAACACTATGAAATTAGTTTCTCATTCCACCTTTCCACAGGTTTCAGGCCTTGAACTGAGGTGGCCAGGCCTTATAACAAGTGCTTTACCTGTTGAACTTTTTTGAACCCTGCCCCACACACATATACATTCCACCTCCTGCACCTTTTAAGTAAGCACATTGTCTGTTATGAAATAGATGCTACCAGTGTGTGTTACAGGAATGCTTGGATGGCTATATTTAAATCTTGCACTTGGAGGCTATATAATGCAGAAAACTGGCAGACTCACACTTTAACCCATAGTCCTCATTTTCTGCCTTCATGACCTTCAGCAAATTGCAATTTGGGTTTTGTCACCTATAAAACAAAACCGCCTTTATGCGGTATTAAGATTTAATAACATACTGAGCTCCATGTGATTAGAATGATGTCAGGTTCAGCAAAGAGTTTATAAAGAATAACAACCATTATCAGAAGCTAAGGTCTTAGATTAGAAAATCCTGGAGTCCCATCATTTATAATCCAGCCCCACAATTTTTTTGTGATATTAGTACCAGCAATTTTATTATTAATTTCATTTATGTAAACTGCTTTTACTATTTAAATGACTCTCTTAAATGGGAACTTATATATCACTACTATAAATAAAAATACAGATGACTGCCTATAAATAATGGTAATGATAAGTAAATATGTGTATCCCTGCACCTCATAAGACTGACGTGAATGTATTAGTTGCATTTCTGTTGGTATTGATGGGATATTTGATCAGAAGAAAAAGCAACTTACAGGAGGAAAGAGCTTTATGAGCTTAGTGCCAATAGAGTCCATCACGGTGGGGGAAGGTGTGGCAGCAAGAGTGTGTGTCCAATCTGGAGGCCAGGAAGCAGAGAGAGAACGCATTTCATTCCCACACTGGAAGCGGAGAGAGAACACATTTCATCCTCACACAGGAAGCGGAGAGAGAACACATTTCATCACAGGAAGCGGAGAGAGAACCCATTTCATCCTCACACAGGAAGCGGAGAGAGAACACATATCATCCCCACACAGGAAGCGGACACATATCATCCCCACACAGGAAGCGGACACATATCATCCCCACACAGGAAGCGGACACATATCATCCCCCACACAGGAAGCGGACACATATCATCCCCACACAGGAAGCGGACACATATCATCCCCACACAGGAAGCGGACACATATCATCCCCACACAGGAAGCGGACACATATCATCCCCACACAGGAAGCGGAGAGAGAACGCACTTTATCCTCACACAGGAAGCGGAGAGAGAACACATATCATCCCCACACAGGAAGCGGAGAGAGAACACATATCATCCCCACACAGGAAGCGGAGAGAGAACACATATCATCCCCACACAGGAAGCAGAGAGCTCAAACAGGGAGGGAGGTAAGGCTATAAAATTTCAAAGCCCAGCTCCCCAATGATGTACTTCCTCGCATAAAGCTCTATTTCTTAAAGATTCCAAAACCTTTTCAAACAGCACCATTTCCTGAGTATCAAATATTCAGACACAGGAGCCTGTGGGGCATCATTTCATATGCAAATCATAACCTTGGGTATCACAAGAGTTCAATCATTTTCTTGGAGGCTTTCCTTGTGCACAAAAGCCCAACCTAGGTTATGGATACCAATGAAGGTCACATGTGAGCCTGTCAATCAACATCATACTCTGAAGGCTAAATCTCTTCTCCTGTACTGAATGGATCTATCAGCTTGAAGGCATAACTGTTCCCCACGTGTATAGTCTGAAAACAACCCACCATGCATCTAACGTTTTATGGGTTAGTCATTCTATTCCTGTAAGAACCAGACACTGGATGTTGTAGAAATGGTGAGATAGGAATCTTACCTTTGAGATACCTGCACTTTTACATCTCAGTCGGTACTCAGCTCCTGAGGGGACTAGGAAACCTAAAAATCTCAACTCTAGGCCATTTACATCTTCGAGTGAGTAAAAAGCTAATCACTGTGATTCCTTGCTCTGGTTTTAATGTGAACCGTTTCCACATAGATTTGTACTTAGAATACTTTGGTTGTCAGCTAGCAGGTTATTTTGGAACATTCTGTAAACTTTAGTAGGTAGAGTCTAGTGGGAGGAAATCGAATGTTACTACAGCAAATCTTTGAAGCTTATACTAGTCTCCTGATCTTTCTTATTCTCTTCTTGATCACCACAAAAATGAAGACCTCCTCCGCTTACATAGCCCCATCATAGTGACACTCTGCCCAGGAACATGGAATCAAGGCACCATAGACTGAAGCCTCCAAAACCCTGAGCCAAGATCAATCTTTTGTCCTTTAAAGACTGTTTATCATAGGTGTTCTGGGCTCAGCTTAGGCAAGAGTCATTACAGCCATTATATGTGATCATAAACACTAGTCCTGGATATAATTCATTTCAACACAATATGCTAGCCAAGAGTCACTTGCTGACCTTCAGTTCTCAAAACTGGCTGGATTAGAGCAACTCGCTTGCCTAAGTGGAAGACTTAAGCTAAGCAAAAGGAAATAAACACAGATTTAGATATAAGGGTACTTGTGCAGCTCAAGAAAAATAGAAGTAAGATTCACATTGGGTCCCGTGGCATAATTGATAAAAGTACAAGACCCACTGAAAGTAACCTCAAGGCCCCTGCTATTCCCACTAATTATTTAAGCACACACAGCATTCTTTAGGAGGCTTGTCTAGGGCTTGATGGAGACCATTGGTAGTCTGAACATAACATGTGGCTTAAGAAATGGGTCAAGATGCATTTACCAGACATTTGGATTCCAACAGCATTCTGAAGGCCATCGTCAATGACTGTACACCGCTCTCTGTAACGCAATAAACAAAAAAATATTTTCAGCCAAGCATACCACACGAAGTAAAAACAAATACACACAAACATTCTAACGTTAAAGGAGTCAGTAGAAGAGTGTAATGGAATAAATGTTTTTCTGCCCATCATCAGGATGTTAAACCTATTAAATCATAGTAATCCATGTAAGTCGTCAAAACTATTTATGATCTTAGAGTGAATGATGGGTAATTATAACTTGCAAGGCTGTGTGTAACTGCTGGGGTGCGGTGGGGAGATCTGGTGACAACCACAAGAGAAGCTGAAGCTATTTCTAATGTTATCAGGATCCAGAGAGATACACACATTTGTAGCACTAGTCATCATGTTCTTGTTGTTTTGTGAGGTAAGAGTAGCAGGTGATTGGTGTTTTGCTAAAAATGGAAGCTATGCACCCCTTTTCCATTAGAGCCAAGGAGAGGATTTGGGTGAAGCTCCCTGTTTGGATAAAGCATGATTACCTCATAAAATAGAAAGTAAACAAAGGGGAAATCATCCCTCTCTGTCTCCGTTTTCCTTCTTGGAGTTCTCTGTGAGGAAAAGTAGACAAGGCATGGCAGAGCCTTGGGTCTCTCCTTTCCTTGTTCTCAGATTAGCTGGTTGGACTCTTGTTAGCCACATCTAAAATCTTAAGCTTTAAATATTCTGGTGAATTCATTATTGACTCCACTTGTTACATCCTGGTTTGTTATGGAGAAGACCATGAAAGAAGCCACAGTCCACACTGGTCTATTAGCCTTGACATGAGCCACAGCAGGAGTGGCAAGCTCAAAACTGTGGCCAGAACTCAGGACATCATAGCCCTGCCTCAGGTGAAGATGCAGACAGACAGGCACTCTCCAGGCTAATGTCACTGCTTGTCAGCCATTGTGGTAGAGCATACCTTATTTGAATATGAAGCAAGGTAATTCTTCATAAAGCCTAGGGGTTCTCCAGAATGTTCCACAGAAAATAATGCATGTTAAGTATTGGTTGGATTTCACAACTGCTTCCAGTCCCTTGGCTTCATTCATTGTGGGCCTCAGGAGATGCCAATCCTCATTAGTCCTTTCTATACACACTTACTATATGGTAAATATGTGATATGCAAATGGTGGTACTGGAAGAGAAATGACCTATGGCCTGTGCAGCCATCCATGGCTCTGGTAGCATTCATAGCGGTCAGTTAATAAACGTACACACCAGGACTCTTATGACTAGTGTCATAAAAACTACTAGGGTCTACACCAGGGTCATTTTACTTTTGTATATTTCTGTGTTCCTGACATCTTTTTCAGAATTGCATCCTTCCTGGTTTTATAAGTTGGCATCATAAATAGATTCCAACTTGCAGAATGATAAACATTATAGAGGTAGGGTCAAGAAAGCTGTAGAATCAACATAAATAAATGGAGGTCACAGGTGGGCATTTGTCAGCATAGACAAACCATACCTAGGAAGTTTCTGTGTGTGCCAGGAACCCTTCAGAGCCTACACCCCCCATCTCTCTGCAGAGGAAAAGTGAGGCCTACCTGTAAAAGATAGATCAGAAGCGACTTCCTGACCTGTATGGAAGGCTTTGCTGTTTTCAGTTGATGAGATCCTACTAATATGGACCAAGCAGTCTTCGCAGAAGGCCTGGTATCACTGAGTAGACACAGGAGGCCACGTCCATCTATCTAGATTCTGTGTGTAGTTTACTGAAATCCCACCCCATAATGCTTAACTGAATGGTGCTCTTCATATGCACTGACTAAAAATAGTTTCATCTGCAGTGGGAACATAGTTTCACATTTATGCGAGCATCTGGCCCACGGAATCTAGTACTCCATTCTTTAAATAGCTTCTCCCAACTCTGGAATACTCAGCCCTGCAAATCTGTCCCAGGCAAACACCTTGTTTACACAGCCCTGTTGAACTACAAACAAGCTCCTCCTTTTTAAAATGCAGAAGAATATTCATTTTGGAATTGATCATGTTGTAGGGTTATCTTTTAGGTATATGGGGTGGGGAAAAATTGGTGGCTAAGAAGATTTAAAATGCATCCGTTTAGTAAGGTATTTCTGAATTACCTACTGTATTTAAAATGTGGTATTTTCCTAAATTTTATTCATATACACGGACGTCATATGTGAGCTTGGAGTCTCTGCTAGACCATCATACGTAAATGCAGTTAAAATCAAAATTTAGGGAGCTGGAAGAATTCATGCCACTACTAATACCCAAGAATAATAGAAACATAATCCAATGTCCACTTTGCCTTCTCCACCAGAGACGGTTTGGGGCCGGAAATCATTTGGCAGCAGGCAATGAATGTACTTTTGTTAGTCTTAGGGGGCTATTAATGGTTAGTCCTCACGAAGAAAAATGTGAAAATAACACACTGAAAGGTAAACATTACAAATGGATAGCTAATGGTTAGCTGTTACAGTCCAAAGGGGCAGGTGTGCTTTTTTTTTTTTTAATAGTTTTATGACCCTTGTTCAGCCTTTACTGAAAAGATACTGTGTATCCACAGTTACCTATTTCAAGTATATACCTCCTTTGAACATCCTTCTTCAAAGACAATAGGAAGTAATCTTCACATTACAGAAGAAGAGGGAAGGGGAGAGGAAGAAGAGTAGAGAGAAAAGGAGACAGAGATTGATTTTTTATTATATGTGGGTTTTAATGTTATATAAAAAGAATCAGAAAAAACTTTAAAATCTAATTCATGAACCCACATCATGGGGTATTATAATGATATACCAGGAACCCCAAGCTCCCCACCTCAACCATCCTGAGAATTAACACATGTTCAAAGCTATGCAATTACCCTCAGTTTCATTCAGTACTTCACTGTTGTAAGGTACTCTAGATGTGTCTCTCTGTGAGGCAAATGGGTTTTATGCATATAGGTCAATTTGGGGAGGAATAGAGAGAAGAACAGAGAAAGAAGAAAGGAAAAAAAGAAAAAGACTTGTTTCTGTATACATAACAAATTGGAGTGCCCGGGGACTCTAATTTTACAGTTTACATTAACTTAAAAGACAAACAAAAGCAGCATTTTAATCTTTTAGGAACATATGAAGAAAGGGCAGAATGGAGAAGGGTCAGTCTTTGTAGATTAACTCTGTTGTAAGGAAAAAAATGTCAGCAGATCACAGGTCACTAAAATGTCAACATATGGCTGCATTTGAAAAGTAGAATCATTAAGGTTCTGTTTTAGTCATCGATGTTAAAATTAGATTTGAGGCCATAATCTCAAAGAGGTAGGCCAGGGGTTGTTTTTCATGGTCTACCAAAATAAATGCTTCCACTGAACTCAGTTATGTCTATTCTCTGCTAAACATTAAAATATCTTTATTTAGAGATCATTTTCATTTTCACCAGTGAAACATTTTTAGATAAAAATCTAATCTCATTTTAAATCACTTCTACAAAATGTTTTCCCCATTGTGAATATAATCGGTTTGTACTGCAGGAAATGGAGATGTGGGGAGAGAAGGAATAAAAACCAGTTATGGTCCCCCCAACCCAGAGACTGGAGTTGTTAGCAGTTCAGTTCCACTTACTGTTTTTCTTGATACAGAGGTGTTTCTGGCTGTAAAGATGCATTCAGGATATACCACTGTCTTTACAATAGTTTGGAAGGAACAGGCAATAACAAGGTCATTTAAGATACAGTGATTTCAGATCACAGCAAAGAAAGGCAACAAAAGCATTGTGAAATATGGCTTTTTTTTCTCTCTTTCATATGGTGGTATGTGCATACTTTTCCTGTATATGGATGCACATGTAGAGAGTATGAGTATCCATGCACATGGCTGCGTAAGATCGATGTTCAGTATCTACCTCTTTCATCTTATTTCTTGAGGCCAGATCTCTCAATAAAACCCAGAATTAGCCTCTATGTTTAGTGTCACTAGTCAGCTTACTCTTAGAATTTAACATCTCTGCCCGCTGGGGCTCAAATTACAAATAGGCTGCCATACCTTCAAGCATTTACTACGGTTCTGGTGGATCTGAATACCAATCCCCATACACAAGCTCTCTAAGTGCTGAGCCATATTCCAGCCCTAGAAAATCTATTTTAAAAAGCCAGTCCTGCCTTTCTTTCTCAGAGCCATATTTCTCCCTGTCCTTACATTCCCATACCCTTAGAACTATAAAGGTCCTAGCTACCTGCCTTAAACTCCCATACCCCTAGAACTACAAAGAACTGCAAAATTCAGTCAGGTTCTATTTTATACCCAGCACAGGTGTCCTTCATTGCTCTCCCAGGGATGCCTTTCCTTCTTTACACAACTATGTTTTTTTCTTTTTCACATACTCAAGATATTATTATTTTTATCTTATTGATTTTTGTTTATTGACTTTTGAGACAGAATTTTTTGAAACCCAGGTGGCTTCAACCTCACTGTATAGTTAATGATTACTTTTACCTTTGTGCCTCTTTCTCTTGAGTGCTGGAATTTATAAACCATGCCTGGTTTGTGCTGTGGCTTGGATTGAACTCAGGGATTTATGTATGCTAGACAAATGCTCTCCCAACTAAGCTGCATCACCAACCCTGTATTAGATCAAATACAAAGAGATAACCCCCTTTCCCCATATTTGTTGTTCTTAAGAGTTCTTGAGATCTTTAAACATCATCAGATCCTCCAATATCTAAGTTAAATCCCATTACTCCTCTCTACTAAAAATACTCAGTACACTCCTCTTCTTTCCAGTTTTCAATTCCACTGTGAAAACACAGTCTGCAGACTCTATATGTCATCTGACCCATGTGGCATGGTAAAAGCTATTTTGTCTTGTGTCCTGCGTTATATGTCCATTTTCCAACTATGTCTAAAACTTTCTCAGTAGCAGTACTCTCTGTTGGCCCATGTAAGAATTATAGTGAACTAAAGACATCAGCTTTTTCAAAGACGAAGTGTAAAGCCACATTTTCCTTTATTAGATTTGGTAATATTTGCTTCAGGCCATTCATCAGCCTTTTAAGAGCTTTTTGCCTTTAACTGCATACATTTAGATTCTGTCTACCAACTGTGTCATTTGCAAGTTTGAAAACTCTCCTATGTCCTTAGTCTATCAAGTTAATTAACATAACTACTACCAAACACAATCCCCTCCCCCCATGTCATTTCCCTGGTACTTCATTTCTATTTGAATTTCTTCCTAAGGTATATCTTCTTAACTCAATTCCAAATATTTTTTATAGGAAGCTTTCCTTTCTAGTAAATAAATATTTGTATAATGCAGCACTCATAGCTCAGAGCAAAGCTCAATAAATTGGTTGGCATTAGTGAACTGCTCCTCCACCTTCTATCTCCTTACCACCACAGTATTCTGTATCAGAACAAAGAGGAATGAACAGTGAGAGACAAGAGCATGGGCCCACCTAGACTTGGTTCACGGTAATGGAGAGATGGCTGAGTGGTTAACAGCGTGTGCTGCTCTGGCAGAGAACCCCAGTTTTCAGCACCCATGATTCACAAGCTCACAATTACCTGTAACTACAGCTCCAGGGAATCCAACACCTTCTCTTTCTCTTGCTTCTGTGGACACTTGCATTCATGTGCGCGCACACACACACACACACACACACACACACACACACACACACACAAAGAATATTTTAAAAAATATATTCTTAGAGGATTTTTAGATATTTTTATAAGTATACCTATGTTGTACCACAGTAATAAATTTACCATCGTAAGCCAGTATACTCCCCACATACACACATGTGTATGCATTTGTATGTATGTATGTATGTATACTTACCCTTTATAAGTGGGGAGCTCTGACACTTTCTTTTCTACTCTATCTCATTTCTTAAAACACCAAAGTTCCAGGTGCAACTCGCCTCACTGGGTTTATAGATAGACCTACTAATAGGATTCAAGCTTCAGTTTGGAAACATCAGCCAAGAAGGAATCTTCTAGTCTTGTGTCCTCTTTCCAGACAAGTGCATACTTCTAAACTTAACTAACTGTTTAAGGGTCTCAATTTAACTGTCACTCAAGTCTCCCCAACCCTGCAACAACCCAGGCAGAATTGACATGTGTTTTCTAAAGTCTTAAATCCCTTCTGAGATGCCCTGCTTTCAAGGTACCATAGCGCAGCTAGCTGCCTGTGCTCTTTTGGCAATCTAACTCAAGATACTGCTAAGTCTTATTAACCAACCCATGTCTAAAGCAAAAAGGCAGTTCGTTTATGATATAATGAATGCCCTTGAGTTTTCAAAACCCATGGACAGGTCTGCTCTTCCCATGGGAGGTGTTTCAAAGGGATTCATCTTGTAGGCATTGTCTGAATGTGGATATTACTCCTTAGTGGGGAAGGGACACTCATTTCCAACATTTTTGCCCTGGATCTAATAAAAACTGCTTTTGACATCCTGAAGATAGAAGGGCATGTCTATTTATAGGCTTCGTGTGGTTCTTTGAGTTTTAACCAAAATAAAAGGAACAATAATAAATTGTCTTTGAGTTTCTTCCCATGGAATTTTTATGTAGCACTTTCTGTAAATCAGGAGATCTTCTGTCCGAATGTGAGAGACTGCATATTGATTGCCTGGGAGATTCAAAATGATTTCTCATCTCGCCGCCACTGGCTTCTGCTGTCTAAATGAAATGTTTCGTCTTCAAAGTGACCGTGAGGATTTACTGGAGATGGTGGCTTTGCCACCCTGCAACACCTGCAGCCCTTTAAAAACAAAGTGCTTTGCTTTGTGTTTTCCGAGAGAACAATGCCATTGTTACTCATATTGGAAGACAGAATTTTCAGCAACTCCTAAAGCGCTTCCGTCTTAGCAGTTTCTTTGTTTTGTGAAGTTGTTTGTAAGAACTATCTTCTTTGATTCACAAACGTTTAAGGGCTGCCATTTTGGGGGGGGGGTGAGGAGACTGTCAAGTGGGACCGTAGCCATATGCATGTGAAGAAAGAATTGAACCTAAAATATATCCAACACATTTTTTTCTTTCAGGATTGGCATAAGAAATATCCACAACACTGCTTTTTCTGTTGACATAAGCAGGTCTGACAGCTGGGCCAGCTGTACCAAGGGCCTGGCAATTTGGGGAATTTAGGGAAGGTGATGATGAGGAACACCAAGCCGAGGTTACCAATCAGCTTTTCTTTTCCTGTGGCTTGGGCATTTTCAAATTCTTTAGGATCTCAGACACCAATACTGTTGATCTCTAGACCTGATAAGGCTTTGTTGCAGTTGCTGTTTTGTGGCCATTGGAGGTTGGACCCAATGTTCCACCATTGAACAAACCTGGGAACTTTAGGGATGAATGTGTGTGTGTGTGCACGCGCGCACTTATAGAGACAGAAGGTGTGTGTGGAGCTAGAGAACAACTTTCAGGAGTTAGTTCATACTTTTTATCTTGTTAGAATATCTCTCTTGTTTCTGCTGCCCTCTATATACTCCAGGCTAGCTTGCCAGCAGCAAATCTACCTCTCATCGCCAAGTAGGAATACTGGGATCACAGACATATCATTGCATTTAACTTTTTGCAAGGCTTCTGAAGTTATCAAGGTTGCAGGGCTAACGTTTTTACTTGCTGGGCCATCTTTCAAGACCCAAACTTACATTTTATCCAAACATTTAGCCCAACCAATTTTCAGTTAGGTATCACTGTTTCCTACTTTTTCACAATCTAAATTTTTTCTTCACTCTATTTACTACATACCTTTAAATTTTCATATAAATCAACTTATAGTTCACTGAGATGTATTTTCTTCCCAAGGTTGTGATTTCCATGCTAGACCACCTCAGACTCTGTCTTTACAACTGATAAGCCCAAGAAAGACATTTCTTAAAATTATTTTTAAGTCCTGAGAAAGAAATATATGGTGACTTGTCCCCACCAGAAAAGTAACTAATATCCAACAGACCAAAATAGTTAGCCCATTATATATGTTCACATGATCAAGTCTATAAGATACGTTTAGTCAACATATTCTTCTTTCATTCCATATTGAAATACTTGAGATCCTGATTTATAACATTAAGTTTAGGCACCCTTTTACATGCCAAAAGTTTTATCTAAAGTCAACCATTGATGAAAAAGCTCTTAGTTAAATTATCAATGAAAACAAGGGTACAAAAACAAGGCCAGACTCATTTCCTTTGTAACTGTGCCTCCTGCCTAGACTTCAGACTTTGGGACCAGGTTTTTAAGCATAATCTACAAGAGATGTAGCCAGAGCTGTGGAGGCATACTAAGGTGAATTCAAACGGGATAATGCTTGAGAATTCCACTTAGGGCGAAGTTACATGCAAAGTAAAACACACTGTAATATGGACAAAGAAATTGTTCTAACAGATTAAATGCATGTCTATAGAAGGATCATTGTGTCTGCTTCAGATGTAATTTCATGCCTGAAAATTTACACTGAAGAGAAAAATGGTCTGGACCCCATTAGCAAAGACTCTGCTTTGCTGTCAGTTTAATTAAATGGAAACTGCTGGCAAGAGCCATGGAGGTTCATAGAGGCAGTACAATTTTGTATATTGGAACTGGTCACTGTGAGATCTTCCAGTTTGAAAGGATACAAAAAAGAAAAAAAAAAAAAAAAAAAAACCCTGTGATTCACTTTTGTTTACAAATGTCCTCCCACTTTACAAGGAGCTTAGCGATAAGCTGGCTGTAATAATTTATAGGTAGTGTGGGGGACAATGGCTTGACCCCGAGATAGGGAATGCTAATCTCAGTGAGGCCTGTGGACTAATGTTGACATGATTTTCCCCTAAACAATAGGGGGAGGATCACTTTCTTCAGCAAGACTAATTGTTTCCTTTGGTTTATGGTCTGGTAGGGGGCTGGGGAGGGTCTATAGGACTGCTTTTAAAGAGTGTGTTTGTGTGTGTGTGTGTGTGTGTGTGTGTGTGTGTGTGTGTGTGAAACAAAAGAAAAAAAAAAAAAAAAAAAAAAAAAAAAAAGAGGGGGGAGGGAGTAGAGCAGAGACCCAGGGACAGTGATTTATCTGTTAAGTGTGTTTGGCACCCTGCCTTTTGGCTGGAATTTTAGAAAGAAACATATTTGGCTTACTTTAATGGGCAAACTCTCGAACTTCATTTGTAAGGGGGAAAAAAGCATGTTTTCTTTCCCCCTTTTCCAGTTCAACTTGATTGCATCTTGACATTGTGGCTTGTAATTGAATAGCACTTCTGGACCTAGCATGGAAAGGGAAAGATCTCCAGTCCCCCCTCCTCTCCCTCCTTCTTCCCTCTCCTTCCCTCTTCCTCTCCCCCCACCCCTGCCCCCACATCTCATATTGCAGAGAAAAAAAGTCCATCCCCCGGTTTTATCTCGTTTTACAACTACTTCCCTACTTTGAACCGGCATCAAAAAGTAATGAATGTTTGATTTTGCTGAAACTCTCTGTACCTGCCCTTGTACCTTGGACTGTACTGAGGCTGTTGTTATGTTTGACCTATTCTAATAATTCAATCAATATGGGTTATTTGAAAAAAATTTTCGATCTTGGTTTAAAAAAATACATAGGCAGTGAAAATATTCTTTTTTAGGTTGTCACAGTAGAGACAATAATTATGCTTGTGGGAACACCCATCAAACTGTATGATATCAAAGGAAACCTCCTGTACTGTAAGACTTTAGCAGAAATTGGCTGACATTAATTTACCAGTGATAATACAATATGCTTAAAAGAGTTTGTACAAAGATACTACTATGGGGTAAGGGTAGGAGATACCCAAAACCCATAAACATAAATTATCATTTTCCCCTTTTTAACGCAACATTGCCATTATTGTTACAAGCTGAATAACATTGAATACAGTCATTGGATTATGACTCCTTGACAGGTGTTTTGAATGGGATTTAAACAGCTACAATCCATAAAAGTTGGACATACTACCCGAAAGCATGTGAGCAAATATTTGAACAGTGAAATAGTGGAGAATTTGCATAAGGGATATTTTCCTTCTGTTTTTTTTCTTCTTTTGTTTTAATTTTGCTCATTTCATTGTAATACCATTAATAACCACTTAGTATGTTAGGAGATAGTGTGATGAAGAATGTTGAACTCACAATTATCATCATCATACTGAAATATATAACATTGACACTATTTGTGACTTCAGTTGTACCTGTATTTTCCCTACTTCTATATCACCTTTCCACATCCTATAGCACCTTCGAAATTTCTGGCTCAACTGTTTTTTCTGTGGCATAATTGAATTGACTATTTTTCCCATTTTATTCTCCCATCCCCCAGACAGATATCAACATGTATCATTGTTTGTTTCCTTCTGGAAAGGGCCTAAAGAACTTTTGAGCTTATAAGGTCAAAGGTCATAGTAGAATTCTGGGACATCTTCTAAATGGCAGTTAAATATACAGAATGTTTTAGTAGATACTGTGTGCACCATAATCCTCCCTTGAGAATTAGCATTGCTAATGCCATTGAAAAATACTAGAGTTTGTCCTCAAATTTCAAAGGAAGCACAATGACAGAGAAGTCAGCCATCTTGGGTTGATGTGTCCTGGATGGAGTGAGCCTGAAGGTAGCCAGGCTCTGGAATTCTGTCTTCAGAAGTCTGACCCTGAGGAAAGACTCCTCCACACAGTTTCCAACCAGTCCCCTCTCTGCCTGCCAGAAGCCCCGCCCCCTTTAGAGCCTTTCAGTGAAAGTGATGCCCTGCCCTTTAGAATATTCTAGTTCTACACTGTGGGTGTTCAGAGATGAGACTCCTCACTGTCTCTGAGCACTCACAAGTGGATATGGAACAGGGTTGAGCAGTGATAGACTGGGACTTTTGTGGAAAGGTTAACCTTTGTTTCAGCCAATGAGCGTTTATTCTGATGATGTCACCACATTGACACCAGAGGTTTCACAGTGTTGCTTATAAAATACTCAGAATTGAAAACATTCATTCTGCTTTTAGTGTAGCACTTCATGTGGGGATAAAGTGGAGTTTCAATAAAATGAGACAGCTTGTGTTGCTCCAGGGTCCTAGAAATCATCATTTTTAGCTACAAGTTAAATTAATGCACTTACATAACATACACATGCTGCATATTCTAGCATGAAACACAGGACACAGGAGACTTTTAATCTTTACTCTTGATTTTCTGCATGTACAGTTTCCTCCAAAATGTATAATTTATGGGCACACTCTTGCCATCCCAATGCTCATGAGGCTGAGGCAGGAGGATCACAAATTCAATGCTTATCTCAGCAACAGACTGAGGTCCAGTCCAGCCTGAACTACACAAAAGGACCCTGTTTCAAAAACAGAAGAGGAGGAAAAGAGAAAGAAAGTATGTGTTAGCAGCCACTATGGAACTAGATTTTTAGACTCATAAAAAGCTTGGGTTGGTCTTTTGAAAATAAAATGAGATACTCACGCAGCTAGTTTATTTTAATTTCTTTTCTTTTCCAGTTCGTGACAGTATTTCAAATAATTAGGTTGATTTATGATAACAGATAGCTTGGAGATGCAGAGTGCTTTTTGTAGCGCAAGGCCAGTTTATTGTATCTGGTCTTATCCAATTATAAAATTGAGTTTAGTCATGTAATGATGTCCTAACTAAAATATCAATCACTGCGAGTTGACTTTCTCAACATTTATAGCAGGAGGCTGTTTTGAGCATCTCCCTTTCAGGCAATTACACATGTGAATACTCAGCTTTCTTTCTTAACATGTAACAACACAAGAAACTGGCTAAATTTAGTCTCCTGATTCTAATGCAACATGCTTGCTGACAGCAGAGAGGGAGCAAGGATTTGATGATGAGCAGGATATGATAGACTAATTATTTCCCCCAAGAAAATGAATGTACAATGTTATTTGTACAAATAACATAAACTGATTATTTGTCCATGCCACTGTTACGGAACAATAAAGATCATATTTAATTTTAAACACCATCCCCTGGG
This sequence comes from Sigmodon hispidus, assembly GCA_004025045.1. Lineage (NCBI taxonomy): Eukaryota > Metazoa > Chordata > Mammalia > Rodentia > Cricetidae > Sigmodon > Sigmodon hispidus. Next base: position 176,837 of record PVIH01002198.1, on the reverse strand, counting down.
GTTTTCTGTTATGTTCTGGGTATTTTGGGTTGCTAATCCAAAATTGGTTTGTTGTTATGGTTAACAGCCGCATCTTAAAGAATGGAAGAGAGGAGGGGGGAGGGGAGGAAGGGGGCTGCCACAGTTCCCCTTTCTCCCTCCCCCACCACAAGGGCATGTGGGACAGGAATGTTGAAATAGTCATTTTGGAATAAGGTTTGTATTTCTCTGTTCTCTCCATATTGTTCACATAACCATTTATTTACAATAATTTGAGTAATCTCAGAGTTCCTCTTAAAGGCTTTTTTTGGCCTGGATAAAAAAGTGCAGCTTTAAGATATTTCTCCTAAAATAAATCCGAGACCGTCTCATTTATAGTCAGCACGGTTGATTACTTGCAGACATACTGGAAATTTACATGCGCGTCCCTCCTGTATAGAGCACTGATCTGTTCATATCATTACGACTAGGGCTTGGCTGTTTGCCAAGAGGTCGAAATCTGCCGTTGTAAATCGTGAGTTGAAATAGCAGAAAGTAGATTTGTAACTTAAACAGTGTAAACAGTTTGGAAAATGAAGTAATTTCAGAGTGTGATTGATTGCCTTCTGATTGTACTTTCAATGAGCCCGGGGTCTCCAGGGCAGATATGTGCTGTAACTGCTTATTATACATTTTCAGTTTTCGAGGCAATAATAGCATTGTTGGTAGACTTTTAAACAATGTATGCATCTCCTGGAGTGACCTTTTAGGAAATGAATAGTTTTATTGTGTGTCCATTACTTTGCCTGAAACAACGTTTTTGAGTTATTAATTTGACTTGTTCTATAAATAAAGAATTCAAAACGCAAAGCAGCTGTGCAGCCCAGAGCATAGTGTGTCACGCTTGGGCTTCACAACCACTGTTTTAGATGGAGGACCCATGAACAAGTGGTTTCGTGAGTGATAAATTAGTAATGTTTCTGAAGCCCATGGTTACCAAAGATTAGCCTCTCGGTGCTGCAGAGGCCAAGAGTTATTATCAAAGAAGACAGCTGATCAGTGGTTTCCCTGTACCAGAAGGGGAGATCTGCCTTTGTGAAGCATTCAGGGCCCTGGAAAGCATCAAAAAAGGGATAGATAATAGGTACATAGATGACCGATGGATACATGGATAAATTGATGATAGATAACTAGATAGATGACAAACAAAAAGATATATTATTAAGGATAAATTGGTAGATAAAAATAGATGATAGATAAATAGATAGATAAAAATAATAGATGTGGTAGCCATGATGGGATTCACAATAATTCAGTTGGTAAAGTACTAAATAAGTATGAGAACTGAATTCAATGCCCAGCATCCCTGGAAATAGCCAGATGCAGCAATGCAAGCCTCTAATCCCAGTGCTGAGAAATCAGATAAGAGAGCTCAAGGTTCAATAAGAGACTCTGACATAATGTTGGGAGACAACAGACATCTACCTCTGGCTTCCACATACACACTCCACCACACAAAGACTAAGGCCAGGTGTCTGTCCCACTGATTCATCTGCTGAGTCATCCTGAACAAGTCTTTGTGCCTTTGGTTCTCTTTTCCCCATCAAAAAAATGGATATAAGAACTACAAACTCGGGGCTGGAGAGATGGCTCAGCAGTTAAGAGCACCGTCTGCTCTTCCAGAGGACCCGGGTTCGATTCCCAGCACCCACATGGCAGCTAACAACTGTCTGTAGTTCCAGTTCCAGGCAAACACCAAGGCAAATAAATAAATAATAAATAAATAAAATTTAAGAAAAAAAAGAACTACAAGCTCAAAACATTGTTTTGAGATTCAACAAAGTATGGGAGGATTTCATGAGTAAAAAGTGCCCTGTGTTGAGTGAGTGTCTTCCTTGACACCTAAATGACATGTGCATTCACAGCATGGGCTTTCAATGGCTCCTGTGTACTTGGAGATACAGTCCCTCACTTACTTTCATAGCCAGAGGTTTTAGAAATAACTTTAATACTAACAAATATTATTGTACTTTTTTTTTGTTAAATAGAAAAAATTTGCTCAATATAGCCCCCTTTTTTGTATTTGTTATTTCTTCCTTGTTTAGCTCAATATTTTTGGACAAACACATCTTGTCCCCATATTTACAGAGGAAAAATTGCAGGTCTTAGGCATTTATTGGAGCAGCTACTACATTTAAGTGGAGGCACTGGGGACATAGTTGCAAATGCAACAAAGTCATTGCTTAATGGATGGTCAGGTGACATTTTCCCATAGAACTTTCTTGATTTTTAGTTGTCACGTGTCTGGCCTTTCCAGTTTGATATACTGACTTGTGGCAGCTACTACAACTCAGAAGCTGATTTTTTGATGTTAGATCTCCTTTGTTTGAACTAATTTAACCTAACTAGTCATATACACATAATAGATACTGTACTGTGGCTCCCAGGGAAGTCAAGGCACAATGCCTTAATTACAGGCTGGAAGGAAAAGTACAATATCCTGTAAGTAAATGAGAACATGCTGGTGAGGGTCTCTAGTATCCTCAAGGAAGTACTAAGTCAAAGTACCAAAAGTTAGTGTGTGAAGGGGGCAGGCAGAAGGTTGCTTTATAGAATATGTGTTGCCTAGACTGGGATTGGTAGAGATCCATGGAGTAGTGATAAGTGAATATCAAATTGAAACTGTTTCAGCCTGGCACAGACCAGCAAAGATGGCGGCCCTTTGAAGACAACTCTCCCCATCTGGCTGAAAGGAAGTCCACACCAAACCAGTTTTAGAATGTTTCATTGGTGAATAGAGGAGAATTGAGGGCCTGTGAGCCCAGTGACTCCATACAATTTAAAGGAAGTTTAAATTACGCAGCATGAAACATATTATTTTGAGTTGTTCAAATCCATTCATGTCTATGGCATAGCAATGTCCAAAGGTCATTGTGTGAAAACGTGGCTAGAATTTGGCTAACTGGAGTCAGCAGGGGTGGTGCATGGTCCTGGTAGAGCTGCCTTGAATATCTGAAGCATTAGACTGGGATTCTAGCCACTGAACTGCCTACACTCAAGAGCTGTCCCCTGGTAGAGGAAGTAGTCCATGGCCCTGAAATAAAATGTCACATTCAAGTGGAAAAAGAGGGTCATTAGATATCATAGAATTCCAATCTATTTGTTTGTTTGTTTTGTTTATTATTTATTTATTGTAACCCCACATTTTTGGTAGGCAGTGTAGATCATAGAGAAAATTTAAAAGCCTAGATAGAAACAAAGTGAAAGAATGGTTTCATCCTATACATTCTATGGAGTCAGGTCACCCTTCACCTCCCTGCCCCCCAATGCCTTTCTTCTCCTTGTCTTTTTGGCTGGAAGCTTCCTCTTGGCGTTTCTCCTTCCACAGAGTCCCTCTTCTGAAGAATACAACGGCTGGGACCCAGGCCTTCTGAATGTGCTCCTCCACCTCCAGGCCTATTGCAAACAAGGGTCACCACCCTTTTATCTGGGAACCCTGACAGGCACAATGACTAAAAGCCACAGTAACTTCAAGGCTTCACAAAAATGCTTTCACATCTTTTTAAATCAGGAGAAAATACCATGACCTTTAAGACAGTGGGAAAAAAATTCTGAATATGTACTGTTTTTATATTTGTTGATTTTAGTCAATTTTTAAGAATTCTCTACAATGTAATGGGTCTTCTGGCTTGTTAAGGCAGAAAATCAGATAATACTAGCTACATTTCTGTCTGTTGGAGTTGACAGCCACAAGAACTCCAGCCCCACATCCCTAAAAGGGGCATAATTTTGCCCTTCTTCTGAACCTTCTAGAAGCCAACTTAGCCTCTTCTTCATCACACTTCTTTCTGTCCTTCACATCCTTGTGGGGTCTCAAAACCAGGAGACAGTAGACTGCCACTGAGTATCACAATCAGTGCATCCATCTTTCCGTGGTCAGGGTACCATCTTCCCACTCCACCATCTTTGCTAGCTATGAAGAATTCCTCCCATATCCTGGATCTTGACCTGGATATTTTCTAATGTTTCCAAGGTTCAGCTTCTACAGTGGTGTACTTTTGTGTGCATGGAAGAGCCTGATTCTCAAAAGTGTTTTAGGCACTTGACCAAATGAAGGACCCCACTCAGGCCATGACTGTTCCAGTGGTTTCACTGAAGGCCACAGGCCTTAGGCACCTGATTGTCCATTTGTCTTCTCCCAAGGCCGTTCTAACATCTAAATTTTAAGATTCTTTTCTATGGAAGATAGGCAAAGGAGGGCAGAGGTGTCTCTGGGCTGCCAGAAATCACATGCAAGCTGCCCTGCTTGCTTTCCAGAGCACTAAAGCAAATGTAAACATGATGGGAGCTAGTGTATCTGCCAAGCCTGCCTCACAACTTCATCTGTATTACTTCTTCCCAGGACACCTTCTCTATTTCTTCCTCTCTTTTTTGTGATTATTTTAATTTAGCTTATTACAATTACTTCCAAGTATGACTTGTACTATAGATGTGTTGATACTCTTTCTTCTTGCCCCTCCCATGCTTAGAGATCCCCTTTCCTTCCCAGTAAGTACCCCCTCTACTTCATGTCTTATTGGTGTGTGTGTGTGTGTGTGTGTGTGTGTGTGTGTGTTCATGATCATACCGGCTGTGCCATATGAAGAAGACAGCATTTCATAGGACCCTTCTCAATCCTCTAGCTCTTAGGGTCTTTCCAAATCTTTTTGTTATGATGGTCCTTGAGTCGTGGAAAGGGTGATGCAGATGTGCTATTTAGGGCCAGGGCACTTAGCAGTCATTCATTCTCAACATTTTACCAGCTATGAGTCACTGTATTGATTATTGCTCACTGCAAAAAGAAGCTTCCTTGGTCATGATGGACAGCGATACTTTATAAGGCCACTGAGAGCCCTCCATTTCTTCTTAAAATGATTTATTCTAGAGCTGATGTTCCCCAACCATAATGTAATTGTACTTTAATCAATAAAAAACAAGGTCTCAAGTATTTGGTGGGCTCAGTAAATACCTGCTTTCACTTAGCTGGCAGCTAGGGTATTCATTTCAAAACCAGAATGTGCACCCTCCAAGGTAGGACTTTTTTTTTTTTTTCCTGATCCAGAACCAGAAAGGGATCCACTCTGATGAGTCCTGGCCTCTACTTCCTTAGATCCCAAACTCCATCACTCTGTTGAGTTCCTTTTTCTGTAGGCATCTCCCATCCCAACAAGCAGTTCCATTCTGAGCTGGCTTGTGTCTTTTTTCTTTGTATCACAGGCTTTCCTGGTTAGAACTATGAGGAGTAGCTATGTTAGTGGTCTGGGGAATCAGACATTTCCAGATTCTAGAGTGAGGTCACCTTGAACAAGGTGCATAACCTCTTATAACCTCAGTTTTCTCATGCCTGAGTTGGGATCAGCAAATATATCCCTCCCCAAGTTACCATTGTGGTTAAATACACAACCACACTTATAGCACTTGCCTATCGTTCAACAAGAGGCACCATTTTCTGGCAAGACCGTGCTTAATAACTGAACATTCTGGCCAGGTGCCTAGGATTGGATTGTTATTGTTTCTGTAGGTTCAGTGTCAAACATTGCAATGCCTGCCATGTGAATAGACACCAGGATGCATGGTTGGCATCTTGCAAACAGAACCGTATCTTACCTGGTAAGGTGTGGGAGATCTTAGGAAGTGTTGCTGAGTCCGTTACACTTGAATGTTGTCAGAGATGAAACAGGTTTGCCAAGTTGAAGATCTCAATGCCTGCAACGTGCATCCGGCTACCCAGGTCTCTTAACACCTGTCCTTTATCAAGTGTTTGATGTATGAAGATGCATTAAGCAAAAGCAAAACACCTGACCGGAGTTATCACTGAACTCCATTTTGCTTCTGTCAAATGTCCACAGCAGTAGAAGCTTTGCCCTTCACTAACTGCAATTTCCAAAGGCTTTCACTACCTGTCTTTTTATCGTCTTGTTTAAAACAAATGGTATTTTACACTGTTTTTCTTTTTTGCGGGTTTAGAAATCTCATTTAAATCAATGTAATGAGACGCTTTCAGCAAAATGTAATCATTCTCACTTCTGTGTGTGCTGGAGGATGTACTGTCATGGCTGAAGTGCTGGGGTTACATTCAACTGATTTTTCACACAAACTCTCACCCTTGCTGTGTGCTCTGACGTGTCCCAGTGCTCCATAGAGGTGGGATGGTTTTGTGTCTGTACTAAGCAAATTATGCTGTTGGAGAAATAATAAGACCGTTATTTGAAAGGATTTCTGAGAGAGGCAGACACCTTAGACCAAGAAGACTAATGGATTCTTACCGCAATTCTGAAATAAACGCCCAGGGTCTGAGGTAAAAGGGAGTATCATTTTATTATTTATAACCAAGATATATTCATATGTTGCTTCTGAATATAAAAACAATAATTTTAAAGAACTGATGAGTAAAGATGTGAGAATCAGCTTGTTTCTTGTCGGTGAAGACGACAGTCCAGTCACAGTTACCCATGACACAGTAACTACAGAGTATGTACTAAGGAATATTCTAACACAAAACAACATGTGGGGGACAGGTTATGAAAGGATCTCTTCTACCAGTTTTTGACTGAGTGCACTATCCCAAGCACTTAATTACAGAAAGGTTTGAGGGTCCCTTGAGGGAGCTGCTTGGAGGAGAAGCCCTTGTTTTCCTTAACATACATGAAACATGTAGTCGTTTGAATGTCATTGGCCCCCATACTCCTAGGGAATGGCACTATTAGAAGATGTGGCTTTGTTGAAGTGGGTGTGGCCTTGTGTAAGGAAGTGCGTCACTACAGGGGCAGGCTTTGAGGTCTCTTTGGCTTAAGCTTTGCTCAGTGTCGCAGACCACTGCCTGTTACCTTCTGATCAAGATGGAGGCTGCATCATGGCATCTGCCTGCACATGCTTCCTGCCATGCTTCCCGCCATGATGAGAATGGACTGAACCTCTAAACTGTAAGCAAGCCACCCCAATGAAATGTTTCTCTTTATAAGAGTTGCTATGGTCATGATGTCTCTTCACAGCAATAGAAACCCTAAGACAAAAGGCTAAGATTTTAAAGTGTGCTTGCAGTGAGGAAGAACCACATGAGGTGATGTGTTGCTTATTCATTTAGAAACCCTCCCATTTAGTGGAAAGAGAAGACAGTGAATAATGGGATGCCTTGCAAGGTGGAAGAGGCTTATTCCCTGGAGACCTAAGACCACTTACTCAGGCTTCTCCAACATCGCTCACATGGGTACCTCACTGAGTCCCTGAAAGCATTGTTTCTGAAAGTTCTGTAAGTCTTTACTTTACGTTTGTTACTGAAACAAGAGAAGGGTGTGTGAAATGTCCCACTGGGCTTGGAATAAGAAAGAATCTGAAAGATAATAGTCAATAAGAGAGATGTGGAAAGAATATGGATTGTAAATTCTAGGAAACCTTGGAACTCAGTAGCCTTAGAATCCAGGTCTTCCATTCCTCTCCCAGGTAGACTAAGAAACATCAGTGTGGGGCTGGAGATTTTGTTTTTTTCTATAGGAGAAGAGAAGTACAAATAGCCTTTTATATGGTGTAGTGTTTGCTGGTATTTAAGTATACTTTGGTGTATCTAGACTGATTTCCCAGACCAGACCGTTAAAATCGTCTTGTTTGTGAAGAGTTGCTAAATAGAGCTGTTAATTGTGCTTTGCATTAAGCCTTGAAGTATCCATGAGGTCTGGCATCGTAAAATGATCCCATCCATTATCTAGATGCTCTGCATCCACGTCCCACCTGAGGGGGGAGTATTAGGCTGAGTTTGAATTTCAGTTGAGGCAAAATATATTAGTAATATCCTTCATCATTAAAAGAGACCACAGCTGCTTGCTGGTACCAAGCATGGCATCTTGCCTTGCTGAATATGTGGCAAGCCAGAGGCCAGAAGGAAAAATGCAGGAGGATCCGGATTGCTGGCAATGCAGTTGATATGTTCTAGTTAATCCTGCATGAACTGGCTCATGTAGTAAGTGGCTTATTTTATCCATATGTTTGTATGTATATGCGTGCATAGTGTGAGTGTGTGTGTGTGTATACATGCAGGGTGCACATAGAGGCCAGAGGACAACTTCAGATGTCCTCCTTGGGAGTATCACCTCTGAGGCAGAGCCCTTTATTGGCCTAGAGTTTATCAGTTAGACAGGCTAGCTGGCCATCGAACCCCAGGGATCCTTTTATTTTTGCCTCTCCAAAACTGGGATTACAAGCATGCACCACCACACCCTTCATTTTATGTGAATCCAAGGGATTATTAGACTCTTCTGCTGGTAAGGCAAGTGACTTTAGTGAAGGAGCCACCACCAGCCCCGTGGTGTGTTTTATATTACAATGATTGCACTGGACACAGCTTCTGAACTTTCAAATGTGAAGATGAAATCAAAAAGAAAAGCAAAACAGGGGCTGGAGAGATGGCTCAGAGGTTAAAAGCACTGACTGCTCTTCCAGAGGACCCGAGTTCAATTCCCAGCAACCACATGGTGGCTCACAACAATCTGTAATGAGATCTGGCACCCTCTTCTGGCCTGCACCTAACTAATAATTAAACTTTAAAAAAAAAAAAAAGAAGAAGAAAGTCAGAGCTAATGTTAAAAAAAAGAAAAGAAAAACATTGAGAGCCGCATGATGAGTTTAACATGTAAAAGTTGCTGCCACGCCTGACCTAAATTCATTCCCACCTGACAGAAGAGAGGTGATTTCTACACGTTATCCTCTGACCTCCACAGATGCACCATGGTACATACCACTCACGCTACATGCACACATACATGCAACAAAATAAAAATAACTGTAATTAAAATTTAAAATTTAATTTATGGAGTTGAGGTATAAGTACATCAAAATCCCCAAGCTCTGCCTGAAGGCATCCTGATCTTTCCCTGTGGGGCTCTTCAGGCCACCAATCTCTTGAGCTCTCACAGGCCTCTTTTCTGCCAGTGGAGTATAAGCCTGACAGCTCATTGAGTGGAAACTGTCAGGATTATTGGTGTATGTCTGTAGCCAAGCAGAGTCCATGTCCAGAAGGACTGAAACCTGAGGTATTGTTCTTAGTTACCTATGGGATATGTTTGCTTTTCCTTCCATGGATCCTCATCTCCATTGAGGTCTCTATGGCAGTGACGGCTGATAAGTCACTTCTTGTGGACGCCATTTTTCTCCATCTGAAAAGTGAGGTTCTTGATGATAACTTCCATTAGTAAATGCTAGAAAATGGGCAGCAAGTTCAGGGAGTTCCTTATCTTGTCTGGTTTCTTTCTTTTTTTTTTTTTTTTAAACTTTATTTATTTATTTATTTATTTGCCTTGGTGTTTGCCTGGAACTGGAACTACAGACAGTTGTTAGCTGCCATGTGGGTGCTGGGAATCGAACCCGGGTCCTCTGGAAGAGCAGATGGTGCTCTTAACCGCTGAGCCATCTCTCCAGCCCCCTTGTCTGGTTTCTTAGCATGGGAACGGTATACCTGTTTTCACATGAGTTCTGGGCCTTGAGCTCAGAGCCTTATTCTTATGACATTTTTTTTTTTTAAATCATCTCCACTATTATAGCCCTTTCTCATGGATTGCTCTTATTCCCAGAGTTCTCTAAATTCAGACACTCCAAACCCACCCTTTAAATTCGTCTTCTGGAGAGGAAAGCCCGCCACAAACAAATAAATACAGTCACATGTTGAGAGGGTCATTGCAGTATCTTTGGAATTAACCTGGCACCAGCAGTCCCAATAACACAGTTTTGAAAGTAATAATAGAATCTAGAGTGAGCCTACGCACAGCCAGCTGGTGAATATTTTAGATTTATGGGTCGTAAGATATCTGTCACAATTCCTCAACATTGTAACGACACAACTGTACTGTTGGAATGCGAAACTGAACACAGACACACACAATGAATGTGTGTGACTATGTCGCAATAAAACTTTATTCATAAAAACAAGCCTGGGGCTGGATTTAGTAAACAATTTGCCAGCCTTGCACATCTGTAAGTCACTTACTGAAATATCTGAGATATGCTCACAGCAGTCATCCATGAGAACTGCTGACATGAAGTCACACACTGTAACTGGAGTTACAATCTCTAGTCACCCATTATTTGTCTCCTGCCTCTTTATAAGTAAAAGCGAATAGGTTTGGATATTGGATATTGGGAGCCAAGACGACACTGGAATGAGTGTCTAAGGATGGGAGATGTTATAGGTAATGTAAGTGAACCAGAGCCACCTCCCTGTCTGGCTTCAACTTGTTTGGGACTAACACTATGCAGAGGAAGAAGTATAGTGAGGCCTGATCTATGTCATCATCCCTCAGGGACTTTCTTCCACAGTCTTGAGAGAACATATTGAAGGTACATGGTCGCCTAGCCGTAAGATTGGGTTGTGGTTTCATTTTCAAGTAGGTTTTACAAATATCTTTTTTGGATGATAAACTAATTTTAGAATTGTACACTCTAGAAAGAAAAGATTGAAAGATATACATTCTGACTGGCCGGGGTTCTTCCCAAGTCATAAAAGGAAACAGTAGGTGGTTTGTGGAAATGACACAGGATACATTTGCAGCAAGTCACAGAAGAGGGTGGGAATATATATATTAAATGTATATATTACAGTAGAGGGCTCTGGCAGATTTGTTGATGGAAGCTTTAGAAACAAGCAAATAAAAACAAACAATTAAATACTATTGTCATGTTGCTTATAGCAGTGACATCCAACCTTTCTAATGCTGTAACACTTTTAATATAGTCCCTCATGTAACCCATAACCATAAAATCATTTTCTTTGCTACCTTATGATCATAATTTTGTGACCGTTATTAATCATAATGTAAATACCTGGTATGTGACTTGTGTGGAGTCATGACCCATGGGTTGAGAACTGGGATATAGGCAACCAAAGGTCTATTAGAATAGCTAATAGCAAATCATGGCTTTGGGGGGTTTGGGATATCAGACACCACTCTGGACACTTTGTCTCCTTGTCCTAATTTCTTCTCCCAGCCCTATTTCTGAATATCTTATTTTCTTGGACTCTAAAACCCAAAGGCATCTGTGGGTCTCTGCCTTGTTCTCTGTACAGCTGTTTTTCCCAGGTTCCCATTCATAGCTGGGTCGTCTAATATGATAGTCCTCAAATTGGTTCTCTGGAAGACTCTTAAGTTTCTTTGATCACCAATATGGTAGTCACTAGCCAGATGATTATTATTAAACTTGACTTGTCTAAATCAAAATATGCTATAAGTATAAAATGCATACCGGGTTTCAAAAACTTGGTATGAAAAGTGTAAGCCCTAGCACTAATCCTTGTGTTTTGAATTCCTGTTGAAATATATTTTAGATATTTTTAACTAGATAAAATAAACTTAATTACATCAGTCTAGTCTTTATATTTTTAATGTTAATTATATATCTGACTCACAGGATGAGTAGTGCTATGCTAAAGAACTTTTTTTTAAATTATGTACATTACTTTGCCCACTTTCAAGTGATCATATATAACATTATTGTATGTGTTAAGAATACTAAACATGATAAAGGATGAAGACAGTGGTTAACTGAAATTAGAATAAACATGAACTGTGATGTGCTAAGATTTTAAGTTGTAAAGTGTATATTTAATAAAGCATAATGTTTCTCAAATAAATCATGTACCATTTTTACCCACCAATTTTTCCAATTCATGTCAAGAACGCAGCTAGGCTTGCAGTGTTCCAGCTACATTTGAAGTGATCAGCATCATTAACCTTTACCGGTCTGCTTTTCTGATTTACAGCGTCCTAACAGGGGCCCACAGTGCCCTAAGCACCGCCACACTTTCTGCTTAAGAGAAACATACACAAGAATCAAAATATCAGAAATCTGTGGCTTGAAGTACCTAGACAGGAGGCTTTTAGAAGCAGCTCTGAGATTTGACTGTATCCTCATCCTATAGGATGCTGGCTCATTTGGGAGATGAACTGAGGAGTGAGAAGCCCAGGATCTGCCCCAGCCCTCCATGGGTTCCCTTCAGAAACCCTGGTACCCTCCGGGTAGGAATTTGCTAGCTCCAACACTGATTTCAGATGAGTCACTGAGAAAAAGACCTTTGCTCTTCTTTCCTTGTTGTTTCTCAGGAGCCTGTGATAAGATGAAAAGACCAAGGCAACCGCAGTCCTTGGTTCCTTAGGGTACAGGCTCCCAGAAGTCATTGCAGGGGTTTGGACATGGCTTAGGAGTTTGAGAGTGAGATTCAAAGATCTCAAATGGGGACACACACACATACACACACACACACACACACACACACACACACACACACACACACACAAAACAGGGGAGGGTAGAAAGGGAGTGAGGGAAGGAGGGGCAGGGGAGGGAGAAGGGGGAGAGAGAGAGAGAGAGAGAGAGAGAGAGAGAGAGAGAGAGAGAGAGAGAGAGAATAACTGCCTAAATTCATGAACATTCTTCTGAACAAGTCTGACAGCTTTCTTACCATTCCTTTAGGAAGATCTGTTGATCCAGAGCCTGGAGTGAACTGCTGCCATGTGACAGCCTCTACTCTGACGGGAGGGTCATATGTTTATCTCAAACTGTCTGTAGGTTTAATTGAATTGGTTAAGGCTCCCAAAGGTCTGTAGCAAGGAATCAAAACACTAATTCCGAGGCACCCCCCCCCCAGGAGTTTATATTTTAGTTACTAATTGGAGAGACACATCTTTTTCCCTCACACAAAAAAGCAACTAAGAGTATATCTACATGGAAAAATATAATACTCACCAGCCAACAGTACCCTTTCTTCATCCTGTAAAATATGCATAATATAAAATCAGCCATTTTAGTTAGAGATGTTAAATGCATCTGTGATATTATGTAATGATTGCTACTTTCTATCCACAGAACCTATTTATCCTTCCAAAGCCCTGAACGCTTAAGCAATGGCCCTTCATTCATCCAGTCCCACATCCAGCTCTGCACAGGGCCTGGCAATTTTAGTTCTATTTTCTGACTCCGTGAATTAATGTGTAATATCTGCCCTTTGGGTTTATTTCATGTAGCATAAAATAATCAAGGTTTTCTGTGTTGAGTATATATTCCATCCTTCTTTTTTTATAGCTTGACATTATTCTGTCCTCCAGTCATATTACATCCTGTTTGTCTTTTCTGTTGATGGACACATGGACTGTTCCCATTTTGTGGCTACTGGGAAATGCCATTATCAATATTGACTTATAAATACCTGTTTTTGCTTGCAGTGACTCTGGGTGTGTATTTAGGCATGGAATTGCTGCCTTTTTAATAATCTGGTATTTACCTTTTAAAGAAATTTCTAAATTTTTTTCTACCATGGCTATACTATGTGAAATTCTTACCGCTAATGTGTGAGGATCTCAGTTTCTAAAGTTCACTAACACTTGGTATTTTTGTTGTTGTTTACAATAGTGTGAAAGGATTATTCCTTGTGGTTTTTAGTCTTGTTCCCTAGAGACTAATAATGATACTGATCATTTTTTCCTTTGTTTCATTTGTATATATTCTGTGATAAACCATCAATTAATTTCCTTTCCAATTTTAGAATAATTTTTTGTGGTTGTTGTTTTTTGTCTTTTTAATGTTGATTTTCAAAGACTTTGTATATTCTGGCCATGAATCTCTTATACACACACACACACAGTAACACATATGTATGTGTTTGTGTGTATAAAATCTGTAGATGTTTTCTTCCATTGCACAACTGCCTTTCCACTCTGTGTCAGTGTCTGCAATGCATAACAGGTTAGATCTCACCTAACCTTTCATCCATTTCAGTTGCTGTGTGCTGACAAAACTGTGAGTAATCCATGCTCATGCAAATGTTTCCATCTGCAGTTCTTGTAATAACTTCAAAGTTACAGCTCCTACATTTCAGTGGCTGGTTCAGTTTTAGTTATCATGTGAGAGCAAAGTGAGGTAGGGGTTTCATGACTTTTTTTTTTTTTTTTTGCCAGAGTGAATTCCGTTTTCTTACTGTTGTCCTTGAGAGGCTACCTTCTTCATTTCGTTTAAAAAAAAAAAATCAGTTGACCATGGCTATGAATGTTCCTTCCAGGCTCTCTGTACTTTTCTATTAATGCGTATTTTCATGTAGGTACCAGTACCATACACTCACTTATTTCTTTCTCTCTCTCTCTCTCTCTCTCTCTCTTTCTCTGTGTGTATGTGTGTCTTGCACATAGGGGTGGGTGCATGCGTCCAAGCATCATGCATATACAAAAACCATAGGAAAACTTGAGATGTCTTTTTCTGTTGATCCTATTTTTTTTTTTGAAGCAGGGCCTCTCAGTGAAACTGGAGCTTGCCACTTCAGCTAGGCTGGCTGGTCTGAGAGCTTCTAGGACTTACCTCTCTTGGCATCTGAAGACAGAGGTTATAGGTATGCATGGCCATGACAGGCCATGACAGGGCACTGGAGAAGCTAACTTAGGTTCTTTTACTTGCACAGAAAGTTCTGTTAGTATCTAACTCATCTCCACAGCCTCCATATTCTTCTTTGCCTAATAACTGTACTAAGTTTTCAAATTTGGAAGTGCAAGGTCTCCCTAAGACTTCTTCCTTTATTTTCAAGTTGAGTTGTGTCTTGACAGATAGAAATATACGTAGAAATAAATAGATACGTATCTGCATATATACATATCTGTGTACGAATACATATTTTTTAAAATGCAGATAAAATTCACACAGCTGGAAAAAATGTGGCAAGGAATCTCACAACCTCAGTGTTCCTATGTTAATTATTTTTGTATGTATTAACAAAATTGAAATACTATTTCATATCTATTCATACAGCTCTAAAACTACAAATAACAAACAGAGCGTTGAGAACTATTCTTCACTGCTGGGTAGAATCAAATAAGGTGCAGTCACTTTGGTATCTGGCTAACTCAAAAGGGGAAACAAAATCACCTCTCCTCATGGCAGTTCTGCTATGTATATCCAGGAGGAGAAAACGGAAGTGCACATCCATGGGAAACTTTCACCCAGATGTTGATAGTAACTATTGTTCTGAACTGGCTGTACCTTACTTGGGTTTATTCATGACAGTATCCCAAGGTCAAGGGCTGCTACAGCTGCCACTGGCATAGAATGGTTATGCTTTCAGTGACAGATGTAAGACACAACTAGGAACATAAAGGTTGTGTTGACATTCCCCAGAGGAGGTGTACGTGGTGTGAAGTGGAGGAAAAAGGTGACACAAGTTGTTTTGAGACTGGTTCAGCTGACAATAATTCTGTCTCTTCCTCTGTAAGAACATGACCATGGTAACTGCAGGGCGAACTGGGTCTTAGCAGTAGTAGCCCTTTGTAAACCAAGAAAGAATTGACTTTAACTAAATTCCATAGAACATCCTTACCTGGATCACTAGGAAACAAATTGATACATAAGTTAACCTCTGGAAAAAAAAATGTCAGCATAATCTTGGATGAGGACAAATTATGTCTTCATGCCCAGAACTTGGGATCTGATGTGCCATAGATACTTTCTATTTTCTACTTGAGATACTAAAACTCACTCATACTCAGAATGAATGACTTGCAGTAGGTTAAAAGTCAACCTGTTTGGGGGCTGAAAAGAGGACTTGAGCAGTTAAGAGCATTTGCTCCTCTTCAACAAGGCCTGATTTAGGTTCCCAGCAGCCATACTGGGCAGCTCACAACAGCCTATAACTTGAGCTCCTGAAAATCTAGTGTCCTCTTCTGGCCTCTGCAAGTACCTGCACACAGCTGCAAATATGCATACACACACAAATTAAAATCATAAAAATTGTTTCATTAAAAGGTTAACCTGTTTGAAGGGGAGGCAAATTGGAGGTAGGGCACGCTCCAAGGGTCACACCTCACAGGGGCTTACAGCACCATCCAACCATGTGATCTCCCAGTACATGTACTTATTGTATAATCCCTGTCTTGTATGACATTTAGATTTGGCTGAGATGAGACATATGTAAATGAGATGCAAAATTCTCAAGATGAAATTCAAAGAGGCTCCTGAATGTGGCTTGTTGTTCAGTGGCCTTTTGGGAGGACCAAGGAGGTGGAGCTGGCTGGCTCCCCAGTGGGTTCATTTGCTACTTAAAATGATGTCTGCATTTGGTTTGAATTTAGCTTTTGTGTTGTTTTCTTTCTTGAGAGGTGAAGCAATGTCAAGGGTAAAAGCTGACGCTCACACGGCAATACATAATTTTATGTTTGTGTGTCTGTTAAAGCTATGTCTTTTGATACAGCTGCCTAAAACCTTGGTTGTATAGTTCAAATGTTCTTTGTTTCATTTGCAACCATATACTGATGTATTTCCCCATGTGTTCTTTTGCTTCTCTCTCTCTATCTCTCTCTCTCTCTCTCTCTCTCTCTCTCTCTCTCTCTCTCTCTCTCTCTCATTCTTTTTACGTTTTCCAGTCATGTTTTTGTTGCCTACCCTAGGAAGAGCTGTTTTTCCACTTATCAAAACAAATGGCAAGCTAGGGACCGTTTAAAGTCGTTTCTTAGTTAATAAAGCCAATCTCCTTGTTCTGTTATGTTAAAAGTACATTATCTTTTTATTGCCAGTTCTGTGGGGGTAGGTCTGTTTTCTGTCTTAGGAATCTTAGCGCCCCCTCCCCACTCACTTACTGTTTAGAGAATTACAAAATGGCTAAGGGCGGGACAGCTGACTTACAGTACCAGCCTTTCTCAAAATAACCACAACACTGCAATTCTGATTTACGTCACACTATGTTTTCATGAAATACTTTGTGGCCTTTTCATTTCTATTCCTGATAGAATCTTGCTCTCACTCCTTTTAATCAGGCATTTAATTTGTTTTTATTATTAATATTTTCCACTACATGTCTTGGCCTGCCTCCACTAAAACAGCTTTGATGGAGGGGCATAAAAAAACCCCAATGATCTCCCTCTCTCAGGCTTGGCTTCACTGCAGATGTGTTTGCTTCTTTGATGAGTCTGAACTACCAGAACTAACTCTGAAGCCTTGAGAGAGATTTGGAAATACAGTGGGGTACCATATATCGACACTCAGCCACAACCAGGAATTGATAAAGTTGACAAACGACTTTGGAATTTTAAACAGTTCAGCCAATTTGGACTATTTAGTCACATACCCTGCCTGCATTTTTTCCTTTTACAAATGTCTTTTCTGTATAATGTCTTGTAATTAGAACAGGAAGTCATTGAGTAACTGTAAGATGAATAAGAGCACTTAACACTGAAAGGAAAATTACCTTCCGAGAAATTATATTCTTTTTTCCCCCCTGCATTTTACAATGTTGGTAATGATAGTAACAGCTGTTGCTACTCTTTATCTGTAGAATTTTTGTGCTTGGGTTTTCTGAATCTTTTTTTTTTTTTAAAAAAAATCATTTTCAGTAATAATCAAAGATGAATGGACAGAAGATAGGAAATGCTTAATTATGACAAATATTCTGTGTCATAACAGAACAGTAATGAAATGGAAATGGTGTAACCGCCAGTAGCATTGCGAGCTGGTAGCCTGCCAGGTAAGTACAGTTGAGGTTCTGCTTTGAGTTGGTTGCTAGGAGCAAGCAAAAAGTAGAAAGGTTTGAGAAAGGAATGTCTGATGGAGGGAAGTGAAAGAAGGCAGCGTAGATCCCTGGGCAAGCCCTTCTATTGACATGATTTTACTTACATTGTTTCAAAAGTAGACAGTGCGTTTTATAACTCTAGCAAATTCACCGTTGCTTGGGGAGGAGAAGAAGAAAGGAAACTGTGGGTTGTCTGTAAGCGTGAGGAACATTGTGTTTCAAATGCGGCCTCCATGCAGATTTGAAGTCTTTTAAGTGAAAAAAAATCTTTAAATGTTTGTTTCTGTTGGCATCCAGACGCATTTGCCCTAATACGATTAAGAGAACGAAAGGGCGAAATACTTGGCAGAATTTTCAACTGAGGTAATTAGGCACAGGAAAGGACATGCATATTTTTTCCACCAAGCTCTATAAAGTCCTGGTGTGAAGGGTTTTATGAAGTTTTTTGTTGTTGTTGTTGTTTTGTTTTTATTTGTTTTCCAGGTTTACTGATATTAGAAGTAAACTAGGCTGATTTTCAGTAAACATATAGTGTGATGTTTCCTAAATTACTCCCTAACCCCAAGAGGATAAAATTATGTTTTCTACAATGCTGTGTAATAGATGAAAGCAAAAGTCTCCTTCAGAGTGGACGTTTTCAACCTCCTGCACATTTGGCCACCATTAACTATGAAAAAAAAGAAGCATTATGGATATTTGAAAGTCAGCTCTCCAGTAATTTATTGTGCGTGCCTTTTCAGGCATCTCTCTATACAAAGACAATTTGAGCAACTGGCAGAATGCTTGCCCCGCCTCCATCCCCCACCCCCAGCCCGCCCCACCCCCACCCCACCCCACCAACCCTGCTCAGTGAGAGCCATGGTGTACAGTTGCTGTTTGACAAGTCAGGGTGGAGTTTCATTATAATTGCAGTTTCTCTGTAGAATTCTGGTTTGGACTTTGAAAAAAATATATAAATAAGTGAAAAAATTGACACTAAGAGAGTTTAACAAAACGTGTAATTATGATATGAGCACAGGATTAGAGCTGTTTCGATGAAGCATTACAAGCCGTGCACTTTAGGTATTAACTTTTAATAGGCAAAGTTCTCTTTATTGAAGTTGAAATGAGGTTTAGTCATTCTGGGTCTCTTATTGCTTTTGAATATTTCATTTAAAAATAAGCATGTTCACATTTTCGGTGGGGAGGAGTAGACTTGAGAAGTGAAATGACATTTTAATAGAATATCATAACTTTTGTTTACAATATCAATCTTGAGTACCAGTAAAAAAAAAAAAAAAAATTGGCTGATCACTTTCTACTGACTGAAATCAAATTAAAAGTATATGTAACCCAAGGAACTAGAATGTTCTAGAAAAATACTCTGTAGAGTTAGTTCCTTCGATTCTTTTCTGATGTGGGTGTGGTTGAAAGAAAATCATTGTTCCGGGAACACTTTGTTTGTCTTTTGCTAAACAAATGTGCAATTTATCCATTCTTTGTTCATTCTTAGATTTATCTACTAGACCTCTTGTGAAATAGGAAGGGGGAAACTGCTTATTGGTGGCCCTTGTTTTATGTACTAGAGTATTTATGAGTATATGAAATGAGAAAGGAGAAATGAGTCGTTGCAAGATTTCAGTAAGAATTCTAGAAGGGACTGTTTGCCTTTATTTGGTTCTTATTATACTGTTTCGAAATAAAACACCCAGCCATTGAACAGTTGAATATTCTTATGGCTGTGTCAGAAGGAAGCTGATTTAATGTATAGGCTTAGGAAGCAGTTAAGGGATCATAGAATTTAAGATTCTAGGCTCTTGCAAAGTCTCCCTTCCATACCGTTTTATATGCTCTGTACACCTCTCCTCCTCACTCTTACCTCCTCTAAACTACCCGGTAGTCACTATTAACTTCTATAAGCATTTCAGGGTCTCCTGGGATTTCTATGGTTTTATAAATATGAAAAACAATTCCTCTGGGAATGTCTAATTACATGGTTGGAAATTTGCCCACATCCAAACAATGCCAAAATTCTGGTCCAAATGGGTGGTTCTGTCCATAAGCAATGGAATTAGCATAATTTTTGTTTTGGCTTTGCCAAAGATTGCCACATTAGACTAAAACTCAGCTGTGCCTTTTTTCCTCTGGGTGTAGAGAGAGTTTAATGGGGAAATAAGAACAAGAGTATAAGGCCAGCAAATATAAGACATGGGCCTTTTTCCGTCCTTCCATGGGTAGGAAGTTGTTACATGAAAATCACAAAGATATTTAAGTGTGTACAGTGAGCATTACAGGCCCTCAAGTCATATACTTGGAATAATTAACCAAGTGGAATTATTAACCAGAGTGGAATAATTCTGGCTCATAGGTGGGCAAAGCCTCAGGTTTTACCTGACCAAGTCTATTGCCTTCATTCTAACACTATAAATCAGTTACTAGTAATAATTTGAGGCATTTTGTCATGCTTCAAAGTCAGTCAAGCAAGAGTTAAAAGATTAAAAGTTTGGGTTACAGCCTCCTCCAGTCACTCCCAGTATCACAGAGATCCCTGCCTAGTCACTTGGGTGGCAACTGCAATTTCGTCACCTTTATGCCAGGGGATATTTACAAATTGTACCATTTTTATAGGGTCTTCACGAGGAACAAAAGTTTCATTATTTCAAGATTTTCCTAAATTGTAATATTTTTTTCTCTCAGTACAGGAAATAGTGTTAGAACTCTCTGTGTTGCTGAATGCACCAACTGAGCGTGGCCCTTTGTGTTTGGGGTGAAGGTCTTGTCTCTGTCAGCTTGTTTTAATTTTGTTGGTGTCTTCTGTGATTCCTAGCAACAATCACAAAATCATAGCAAAGGCAGGTAAACTTAATCCTGGATTTTACTCTAAGCACTAGTAGATTGAAGAGAGTAGATTAGAGGAGATAAATAAGAGTAAATGCATGTATCTGACTGTTTTATATATAAATAATGACTACATATTAATAAATGTGCACTCATGTTGGTACCATGTAATGTTAATATATTCTACACAATATGTTATATTATGCTATACATTTATAATATACATTTTAAATAAATGACATATATTATGTATAAGCCATAAATACATATGAAGTATATAAATATAAATCTTTTAAGTATTAAGCTGGAGAGATGGCTCAGTGGTTAAGAACACTAATTGCTCTTCCAGAGGACCTGAGTTCAATTCCCATCACCTACATGGCAGTTCACAACTGTCTGTAATTCCAGTTCCAGAAGACCCAACATCCATGGCAAATCACCAGTGGTCATAAAATAAAATTAAAAAATAATTTAAAAATCTTTTAAGTATTACATATAATACAACTGCGCTTTAAATACATGTGTTTTAAAACCCAAACTAAGTAGATCACTGTAAGTCTATGCTTAAAAAAAAAAATCAGACTCAGAATTACTTGCTTGGAACTATAAAGTATAGGAACTAAGCCGAGTGCTTGTTGAAAATATAAATTCCTGTATTCCAATCTTAGAGAACCTGAGTTGGTTATTATGGGATGCATCCCAAGTCCAACCTTTCTTGGGCATCCCATGAAATCTTGGATAGAATTCCCAGGACAACCCTGAGCAATGTGGTTCCCAGATGCTGTGGACATACATAGGGCACACTGCTAGGAAGTAGGAGTAGATGAATGTGCTTAGGCTCTTCCAATAATTACCAGAAGGAGTCAGAAACAGTGAGGAGGGCATAGTAGGTGCTGAGATCAAGGATGAGGTACAGAGAGAGTAAGGAGGCCCTGGTTCAGCATTGAAGTTTGTCAGAGAGATAACTTGCTCCCGAAGAGAGAATTAGAAAGAGAACATCACCATGAAAAAGTACTCAAAGAGCTGGATGGTGGCGCAGGCCTTTAATCCCAGCACTCAGGAGTCGGAGGCAGGCAGATCTCTGTGAGTTCAAGGTCAGCCTGGTCTACAAAGTGAGTTTCAGGAAAATGAGTGGTAGGACAGCTGGGAAGTGAAGTGGCCGCTCGACCTAAGTGGCTTTTCCTAAAACACCAACTCAGAAGCAACTGTTCCTTCAAAGTCCTTCCCCTGGAAAGCACATCGTCTTCCATTTGATTTCTAAAACTCTTAGAAAAACTGGTATGATTTTCTTATCTTCACAGAAAGCCAAAGGCACTACCACAGTAGATGTGGGTACCAGGAGGTATTTGCACAGGGTTTTCCACGTATAGAAAAGCAGTATAGGTGCTAAACGTGCTCAACAGAGTGGGCTCCGACAGTTGCTACCTGTATTCTCTTGAATTCACATCTTTTTAAAAATATTTATTTTCATTTTATGCGAATTGGTATTTTGCCTGCATGTATAACTGTGTAAGGGTGTCAGGGTGTCAGATCTTGGAAGTACAGACAGTTGTTAGCTGCCATGTGGATGCTGGGAATCAAACTCAGGTCCGCCGGAAGAACAGTCAGTGCTCTTAACTGCTGAGCCATCTCTCCAGCCCCTTGAATTCACATCTTTAACAAATAAGGTGTAGAGATATAAATAGATTTAGTACCAATGGTTCATGGAGGCTATTCCTTGGAATAGCACATAGATATTGGGGATTTCTGACAGTGTTTGATAAGTTATAATTTCTCAGTCTTTAACTTATCTGTAACAAATATATCTACAAATGTAGAGTTTGAACTTAGAACCTTAGTCTACTGTAGGAATCTCAACTTGCTGTCAGGGCTCATCTATCTGATCTCAGGACTGGTTTTCATGGGTAGACTTCTCTTCTGTGTAAACACACTGCCTTCTATGTGTGCCAGCTACTAAAGTTGGCTGCCCCTAAACCAGGCAGGAGTCTAAAAAGTGCAAGGCACTTGATAGCATCAAACTAGCAGCAGCTGGGCACTTCTGTTCACAGAGAGGCCTCCAGCCTGAAGGGCTAAGGGAATGTAATTAGACATCCATCTGCAAGACAGTCTCCTATCTACAAAGGTCACAGGCACACCTTGTGTTAGTCCTGGTTACCTTCGATCCCAATTCATCACCCACTATTTACCAGATGGCCACAGTACAGTCAGGATCCTCAACAACTGCTTCACGAGGTTCTCTGAAGTGCATTAGGGGATCAAAATAGGGAGTGTTTTTCTATTGGACATACAAATGACAAATCTGGGAACTGGTGACCGGCATGCTGATGGTGTGGGACATGAAATCCAAGTTTAGTTTGGTATGGTTGCAAGTAACAGACTACCAAAGGGGGTACATGCCACTTCTCAAGCTTAGAATGAAAGAAGGATTTCTCCTTGTTGAATCTGGGTTGTGCAACTTCACAAACCATAGTGAGTTAGCACTAGACATCAAGACCATTTAAGAGGAAGATTCATGACATTTTCTGAAATGTTCTGGGTTAAGATGGTCCCAATGAGACTATCTCTTGATGGTGTTTGGGAAGGAGCCTCTCAGCATTGTTCTCTGGGGAATGTCAGGCTACCAGGTGGATTTGAGAAACATTAAAAGATGGGGTGGTGATGAGGGGAGGTAAAAATGATGGTGGTATCAATCAAGTTGGGGTAAATCATGCTGTAATAACAAATGATCCCTCAAACTGTGTCATTATAAACAATGTGAGCATCATTTCTGCTGTGTTTGGATCTATTTTGGATCATCCAGAGACTGTGCTCCACGCTGTTTTAAGTCCAAGACCCAGACTGGCAGAGGAGCTGTTGTCTGAGCATTACAGATGGCCAGAACAAAGACAAAGAGACACTGTGGTTGATAGCATACTGGCTATAAAGCTTCCTCGACTTCTGTCACATTTCATTGGCCAAAAACAAGTCCAGGGCCTCCTGGATTCCCAAGGATGCGAAGTGCAGAACTTCTCTAGGCCCATAAAGAGAACACAAAATATTTGTTGAGCCCCGGAGCAGATGACAATCCTCCTTAGATCCATGGACACTTCCTTGCCAACCCCAAGGTGGTGCACACTCGAGCACCCGCACATACAATGTGTAATCAATCTAGACCAAGCTATAATTGTAAAGAGACTCATCAAAGTTTCCTATCACAGTCATCATCAATGACTAAAAAAAATACATTGAAATCTCTGGGAGGAGTTTTTTACTTCATTGCTCTCCAGTAACTCAAATATCAATTAATATGTATATTTATGGGGCCACAAAGTGGGTATATTCAGGGGTGGCCTCTGGTTTTGAGAGTGATGAGCTGGGTTGGGAAGAGAGATTCTGGAAGATTCTGGCATTGCCAGACCATGGTAAAGATGAGAGCTTTGCTGAAGACATCTCTAGTCCCAAAGCAAAGTGACCATCGAAATGAAGACAGAGCTGTGAAGGTTTTCTTTGTTGATGGGAAGAGAGTAATGGACATGTTTTCTTTTCTGTCTAGGGGAAGACGAGGAAGAAACCAATGTGATCGTTCTCAGCTACCCTCAGTACTGTCGGTACCGATCCATGCTTAAACGGATCCAGGACAAGCCATCTTCTATCCTCACGGACCAGTTTGCATTAGCTCTGGGGGGCATCGCAATGGTCAGCAGAAACCCCCAGATCCTTTACTGTCGAGATACCTTTGATCACCCCACTCTCATAGAAAACGAGAGTATATGCGATGAGTTTGGTGAGTGTTTGTCTTATACTCTTCTTGAAACTTGTTCATGTGAGTAGCTGTTTGCAGTTTGAGGTGTCAGTAGTGATGGGAAGCAGGCCTTGCCTTCCCTACTCAGACCCCATATTATTGCGGAACCAAGTGTCCTCATATGCTTGGTAGCCGCTATTTACCGCAGGTGGAAGATGATTATTCTGTGTTTGTTGTCCAGTATATGATTGGAAGGTGATTGGTGAACCTTGAAGGTGGACTTTGAGTTTGGACACTTTCATGTTCTTCCTTAGAGTTCTTCGGTTATTTAAATATTGGTGTTTAAACTTTCTAATTTCACAAGATACCATAAGAATGTGTAAATTATAACTACTCAGTACCATAAGGTGGACAGAGGTGATTGATTGATTGATGGAATGTTAGATACATACATACATACATACATACATACATACATACATACATTCACACATACATACCTACCTACATACATACATGCATACATACACACATACATACGTACGTACATACATGAACTGAAGATGTGCCCTGTCCTTTAAATTTGCAAACACATGCCAAATTCTGGAGAAGCTGACTAGTCACATTTTTTCTCAGCAGAGGGGCTGTTACATCTCATCTTTGGAAACCTTACGATGTGCACTGTTGGTGAAGGCAAGCTAAGACACTGTCATCTCATACCTTGCCTTCTATATCCATTTGTTGAAGAAATTGCATCCTGTCCCTGGTTCTCCATTGATTGAGTGTTCCAATACATAAACACCCCACTTGTCTTGGAATCACTTTTATAGGTGGTATACCCTGTTCATCAGGAGGACCCAGGAGAAAAGGGTGAGACCTGGCCTTGAAAGTACATACATAGATTCTCTTCAAGCTGGTGACATCCTTGACTCCATGGGCTTACATTGTCCCCAAGGATACCTCATTTGTAAAATATTCAAGTCCAGATTGTCCCAATTAGCTCTAAGATACCTATACGTGGTTTCATGTATCTACTGTGGTCTCTCACATTTGATAGTTTGTGCCTTCAGGAGCTCTTAGCCTTTACTCCTAAGGGCTTCGTAAGTTGATGTGTGGGCAATGGAGGGTCTAGGGTAAAGGGATGGAATCTGATGGTTTGAGGAGATAAGAAAGGAAGAAAGTGGGAGAGAACAACAAGATATAAGCTCATTGGAATCTGAAGACAGTGACGATGTGAGATTAGATGTGTACATGTGTGTGGCTTAGATTTGCCTTCTATACAGAAGTATATATTGTATTTTAATAGTCAAATAGACTTTTCATTAAAGCAGATCAATGTATTCAATACAATTATTAAGTACCCTTTCCTTTCAGATGAGAATTTACAGATCTGCCCTCTTCATTATTTGAGAAAAATTCACCCACATTCCTTGTTCCTAAGCCCTGTGTTCCACTAGCTGATCAAAAGGTCTCTAAATTCCTAATGCTGAATAAAGCTGAGAGAATGTGTTCTCTTACTTAAAAGTATTCAAAGTCAGTGTTTAACAATGCAATATAATGAAAAAAAGATATTTTAACTGTTTTTCTACTGATTTGGGAATTATTAGTCACTGAGTTTCAAAGCTGTTCTGTCTTGAGTTGGAACATAGACGTCTCTATCCAACAGTGATCAGTGGTTGTTGAAGCACTTCTAAAGGCATTTTAAATATTCTCGCATACATAAGCATCTCCGTGTGAATGTGCTCCTGAACCTTCTTTTGGCATACCTTATTCTCATGTTGCCTTTCTTCTCCAGCTTCTGGAAAGAGAAAATATCCTTTGGAATAATGATATTTTAAAGACCATCTAGAAAGAGAGTTCAGGTTGTTAGTTTGGGCCTCAGATAGTTTACTTTTTTGAAAGTAGCTCATGCTAACACACAGGCATTTCAGCTTGTCTTGACTCCAGGTGGGAATTTTCATTCATGTGTACCTGTCCCCCCCCCCCCAAACCTCCTTAGGTACACATCTAGAATTCCAGACAACAGCATTCAAAATCTCCCAACTTGTAATAGGTGAAATTGACATGGGTTAAAGTATTTTTTTTTTATGTAGTATTGGGTTTCCCTAAGTAACAGTTGGTAGAACATAAATTTAATCAGTGACTAGCATTAAACAAATGTTCCTAAGACTGCGGTCTGCCGGATAATTGAAGCACTTCTGTCAGAATTCCAGGGAGCTAGGGGCCCTCAGGTGAATCTTCTATGCAGAATATATTCTGTGCCACATATTCAGTGACTTCAATAACTGGTCAAATATAATTTAGGTACAGTATGCCTAGGCTATAAAAATCAAATTTTATTAGCCATATCACCAGGTGGATGGATTGTGGAGCTGATGGCAAATAATTTACAGCATTTAACAACTACATCCTTTATCCAAGGAATTCCAAATCACCATAAAACCCCTCTAAGTTTTTTTTTTTTTTTCTCCAAAGCACAGTATCTGATTTTCTATGACTAAAGATATTTAGCTTAGGGGGCTGGAGAGATGGCTCAGCGGTTAAGAGCACCGTCTGCTCTTCCAGAGGACCCGGGTTCGAGTCCCAGCACCCACATGGCAGCTAACAACTGTCTGTAGTTCCAGTTCCAGGCAAACACCAAGGCAAATTAATAAATAAATAAAGTTTAAAAAAAAAGATATTTAGCTTATTAACTGATATATTGCTTCCTTCTATGGCATGGTCGACAGAAGAGGTACATAAGAAAGGAATAAAGTCTGGTCCTTGTTTGTTTTGAGAATTAAGCATCTCAATAGGGAGGACTAGATTCTCACACCTGGAAGCCTAATTGTGTTACAAGAAAATCAATGAGGGCTGTCACAGAAATCAATGTAGGAATTCAGCAGTGGTTTGGGGTAGGGCTGGATGCCTAAGATGGTAGTCAGAATGAGAGGTCAAGGAAAGTTTTGCAATAGCACTAGAACTTGGTCTGTTTTTTGTTTTGTTTCAATGTGTGTGTATGAGGGGGTTCACATGCATGTGCGCAATGTATGCACATGTAGCAGTCATCAGACAACCTCTGGTGTCATTTCCGAAACTCCTGTCATGTTTTAAGTTTAAGACAGGGTCTCTCATTGGTATGGAGCTTTCCTCAGCTGGTTAGGCTAGCTGAGAGACAAGCTCTATGGATTGTTCTGTCTACCTCAGCAGGACCAGGCTTACAAGCATAACCCACTATGTTGGATGTATCGTAGGTGTGCTGTGCATTTACTGAATGAGCCATTTCCCTAACCCTTCCTTGGCCTAGATTTTGTATTTGTTTTTGTTTTTGTTTAAAGTTGAGGGAGGTCTGTGTTTTAGAAACATGTTATGGGAAAAAAAAGTACATTGTTGACACTTCAATCCCCAAGTCCTTATTGGCTGAGGTCTACAATTACTCTCTAAGACTTTATGCTCAGGGTCAGCCTTAGGGTGAGTTGTGAGACATGAATATGTAAACAGGTAGCTGGACTAAGTCCAGCTACTGGCTTTGAAACAAGAGTAAGCTCTTTTGGACAGAGATGAGCTCACATTTTCTCTGGGACTCACCAACATGGCTACCTACATAACCAAGACAAGTCTCCAGAGTGAATCTCTGATTTCTGGCACAGCTCTTCTCCACTGTCAGGCAGCTTTGCCTCCGCCCTGCTGGTCTAATGTTGTCCACTGAATAACAGCTTTAATTGAACAATAAAAGTAAGCCTTTTAAATCTACACCCAGTCCCTATAAATAAATTCTCGGTGGAATTTTATGAAGCCACTTAATGAAAAGTTTGATTAGAAACTATTAAAGAAAAATAAAATAGATGAAATTTCATCATTCAATCCAACATTACAGTAGTGTCATTTTGATTTTTATTTACATTGAGATATTCAGAATCGAGTAAATATATCCTGGTTTTAATTAACTATCCTCCTTACTTGGGAAGGTTATTTTAGGCTTGAAGGGTTTTGATAAGTTACCATCTGCTTTCTTCACTGTGTTATGCAAGTCCCTCCCTCGCTTACAATGCTGTGTAATGTCTAAACCTATGACTTGAGCATAAATTGAATCATATTAATGGTAAGTGATTGAAGAGCTTCAGCCCCCACATCCTGCCCATATTCTTCTATCTTGTCAGTCACACTGTTCTGTTGGCAGTATGCTTTCTTAGCACAAGATAATTGACTGTTTGAAAAAAAAAAGAAAGAAAGAAAGAAAAAACTAACA
This sequence comes from Sigmodon hispidus, assembly GCA_004025045.1. Lineage (NCBI taxonomy): Eukaryota > Metazoa > Chordata > Mammalia > Rodentia > Cricetidae > Sigmodon > Sigmodon hispidus. The sequence goes on along the minus strand of PVIH01002198.1, from coordinate 148,553 downwards.
CGTTGGACTCCCCATTGAAGCATTATGAAAATTCATTGTATGGCACATGCAATTAGGAAATGAGATTTTAATAGCAATGATGGAAGCGTGACATGAATGGCATTTTTGTTTTCTTCATAAAAATCTTTGCCACAAGCAAGGAGGTTCCTGCTTCCACTGTTCTGTAGCAATCTTCCAACAGAGACATTTTCCCTACAGCTCCACTTCCTTCTCTTACCTGGTTATGTAATGATTTCTGTTTTATCAAATGCACTCTGGCGTTTATATTATGTGTGCTAGAGAGGAAAGCCACTCGGGCAAGCATTTTGTCTGTTCTTTGCAGTTAGAACAATAAAAGGGCCACCACTTTGTAATGCGCGGTGTTTACAGTAATATCATGCCAATTGATTTCACATGTGTGAGTGTTGACAAACCAAATTCAAAGAGAGGCACACACTGTACAATGGAGGAATAAAAAAAACCTTAAGGTACCAGCTCCCGTCAGAGAACTGCAAATGTAGTTCTATTCGCATAAACAATAAACCTTTAAAAGTAGATAGAATTAAATGTCTTGGGGCTGAAGAGATGGCTCAGCGGTTAAGAGCACCGTCTGCTCTTCCAGAGGACCCGGGTTCAATTCCCAGCACCCACATGGCAGCTAACAACTGTCTGTAGTTCCAGTTCCAGGCAAACACCAAGGCAAATAAATAAATAAATAAAGTTAAAAAAAATGTGACTAAATGTCTTTAGCTGTGGTTCAGTGTGTGTGTGTTGAATTGTAGAGACCTAGGGATCAGAAGTCATGCTTTTAAGGTTTTTGATAGTGGGGTGTTTATGTGTTTACTGGTAAGAAAATGGGGCAGAGTAAAGCATGACTTTGGTCAACCGTGTGCAAAGCAAAGAGACAAGAGGGCCCACCATCAGGTATTGGCCCTTGTGTAGTCACCATAAACTCTGGTCTACAGGGAGAAGAACTTGGCCGCCTTTATACTAAGGCACACATTCCTCTGAGGATAGAGAATAAAGAGTGCTAAACTCACATGCAAACAGATCAAGTGTAAATGGGGGCTCAACCACCTAATTCTCTAAGGCAAATGCCACCAGGCCCCTTGCTTGTTGCATCTGTAAAATCAGATAATCACAGCATCTTGTCAGGTTTAGAGTTAAGTCAGTCTTGTCACTTACACACACACACACACACACACACACACACACACACACACACACACACACACGAGGAAAGAATGGGTCATTGAGAAACAGTAAACAAACACTTTGGTAAGAGATGAGTGTTGGAACGAGGATCAGTAGAAGGCTGTATTCTCCTGTTGCACTGTGTGCACCCCTATTGAATTTGGTTTCTCAACACTTGACATGAGTGAAATCAACATGTTTCAGTTGGAGTCGGAGATCCTAGACAGCTTGTATTCATAGGAAATCATGGTCCTCGTTGAATCCTAAGGGAATCCCATCCCTACCAGAGCCTGAATGGACATGTAAAGCTGTCCCCACATCACAGTATGTTTTAAAGCCTCCTCTGAGTCTGCGTTGAACTCTGCCCTTTCCCATTTCCTGTTAGGTGAAATGATGACGTTATAGACCAGAGAAGTAAAAGCAAAGGGAAAAGCCACAACAGAAGGGGCAAAACCTTGAGTTTTTACTAAAGGAAATTCAAAACATGCAAAATCATTAATAAAGCATAAGGGAGAGCTGGAAGATGCCTCTTCCCCTCAAAACATCACATGTTTTGCTGGAAATGAGAGGAAGCCAGTTGTTATGTCAAGGATCAGGGATATTTGTGAGTAAACCAGTTTTGTTTTTGTTATTTTTCCTTACTAAAGTGGCTTTCATGGTCACAGAGGATTCTGATGATCAAATGTCTTTGCTCCTGGCCCCTGTCCACATTTGGGATTTGACTGTCTGTACTGGCCACCAATCTCCCAAAGGAAAATGAAGCAATTATTTGTCTTTAATTGAAAGTGAGTAGGAAAAGAGCTGAGCAGCATGCATGTTACTGTTTGTGAAGAAGACCTTGGCCTTCAGAAATCTCACTGTGCCTCCTGGAAGTTTCCCAGAGTCAGTTTATCCCTAGAGTGGAATCTAAGCTAGTCTCTCTGGTGCCTTATGCTGTCAGAATAGAAACAAAGAGAATGTTTAAGTTCTGATAAAAACATAGTGAATCAAATTCATCTAAGTCTGTGGGTAGAGGTATATCAGATGTGCTCCATGTAATGATTAACATATGGGTTCTGCTTCTGGAGCTATGAAGAGAAAGGGAATTGCAGAGCAGACCACCTTGGTCAGAGGCACTAGAAACCTGGATCCCAGCTCACTTACGGATTGGAGGGGAAAAATTGTATGTTGCTATTATGAATTAATTTAGAGTCATGCTCTAAGAAATGTTGAGGATTTTTTCCCTTTTGTGAGGACTTGAAAGGATATTTTAAAATAACATAAATGCCTTTGGTAGTTAAGGAAATTCTGTTGGACTCTTGGGTGTGATACATTCACCTTTACCCCAGAAGAAAGAGAGCATGTCTGTGTTGACTAACCTTTGACATAGCATTCCATACAGAGAATAACTGATTCTCCATTACAAAACCATGATCCATGCATATATTCGCCGCTATAACCAGATTTGTGTTTTTTTTTTTTTTTAAAAAAAAAAAAATAACTGCTTGGGATACAAAATCTTTTGTTAATTATGCGAACACACACACACACACACATACACGTAAAAGAATTAGCAACTAGCCTTCGAAAAACATGATAGGCAAATATCTTAGTGAAAAGTAAGGGTGTTACAATGAAATTCAATATAAAGTTATTTTGCCCTGTTTAAAAATTTTCTTAACAGGGCTAGAGAGATGGCTCAGTGGTTAAGAGCACTGGCTGCTCTTCCAGCAAACCTGAGTATAATTCTAAGCAACTACACAGTGGCTCACAACCATCTATAATAGGATCTGATGCCCTCTTTCAGCATGCACATGTATATGTAGACAAAACATCAAAAATAAATTAATTAAAAAATTCTCCTTGAGGGGCTAGAGAGATGACTCAGTGGTTAAGAGCACTGATTGCGGGCTGGAGAGATGGCTCAGCAGTTTAGAGCACTGACTGTTCTTCCAGAGGACCTGAGTTTGATTCCCAGCATCCACATAGCAGCTAAAAACTGTCTAATTCCAAGATCTGACACCCTTACACAGTTATACATGCAGGCAGAACACCAATTCACATAAAATAAGAATAAATATTAAAAAAGAAGAACACTGATTGCTTTTGCAGGGGGCCCAGGTTTAGTTCCCAGCACCTACATGATGGTTTAGTTGTAATTACAGTGTCAGGGGACCTGGTGCAGTGCACCTACATACAAGCATACAAAACATATATTCACATAAAATTTAAAAAGTGAATCTTTACCTTTTGGAAATTTATTTTACTTTTAGTCATGTGTACAGTTTGTGTCCGTGTGTAGGGACATGCATATGAATGCAGGTGTTCTCATGGGCCAACTTTGGTCTCTCCCTGATGTGGGAACCCAATTCAGAAGCTCTGAAACATGCTTTTAGCCACTGAGCCCCTTCCCCGCTCCACCTCCAACAAATAAATCTAACAAATGACATCAACAAAAACTTCCCTGATTCGTGGAGACGCTCTCTGATGTACTTCGTAGTGTCAGGGGAAATAGATTGATTCAAGTCCTTCTCTTGTAGCTGAGACCATTGAGGGACACTACCATCACTACTTGAGTAAGTGACATACAGCAGGATCCCATCCATCCATTCAGCATCTATTCCACACCTCTCAGTGTTGTTGCTATTATTATGCCAAGCATGGTTCTGGTTCCAGGGAATGATCAAGACAGAATTTTCCTGGATCTTAAATTGCTTTCACTGTAGTTCATGCACAGGAGAATGACAAGATAGATATAAGATAGTTATGGACCACCCCCGCAGAAAAAGACTTCATCTGACTGCTGTGAAGATGGGCAAGGACTTACAAACTCCTCATTGTTATTAGAATCTTTCCAACAACACAACCACAGCCACACACTGGAGCCACAGTGAAAACACCCACAGAATTACTTTATAGTGGTGGCAGCTACTTGGGAAAATGAGGTATGAGTTGTTACTAAAAGTCATTTAGCATCTGTTGTAGCCAGAAATACTTGTTTTGCTGTCCATTTGGAATGTGTTCCCCCAGGCATCATAGATCTCCTCCTTCTCATCATTCAGGCCTCTCTCCTACTGTCTCCTCCCAGAGAGACAGTATCTGGCCATCCCTCTTCCACAAGTCCAGTTCAATCCCATCATCCAACATGTTATTATCTTCCCACAGCTCATCATTATCTGAAATTAACTCCTGTAAGTGTTTGTTTATGGGTTTGCTGTCTGTCTTCCCAATCCCCACACATACTACTCTAAGCCCTTGGTCATGTAAACAGCACATTTTCTGTCTTGTTCACAGTTGTGTGCTCAGGGACCAGGAGAGTAGTTGCATATATTAAGTAAGCATGTAATAAGTCCTGGTTAAATAAGAGAATGGATCCACATGCATTGTGGTTACTGCTCTTCTTCATGCTATGAATAGCGACATCAAAGTATGGTGCTGTGACACAGCCAGCAAGTGAGTGGACCAGGATTTGAACCTAGATTGCTTGACTCTAAGGCCATCTCTGATGGCCTCTTTTCTCATGATCTTTTTCCCTTTACTGGACTGCCTATAGTCCAGACCCTGCATAGGGTATGTCAACTTCTTGACATTGGGCCAACTGAAGACAGATAGCTGACCACCACTTTTCTAGACAAGAGATTTCCAGTAGTGTCCATGGGCTTTGAGTGTGAAGAGATTGATATATGTGGGAATAGTTAGAAAAGGAATGATCTGAAAGATGCAACATCTGAAAGCACTGGTTTGGAATTAAGAAGCCCTGATGCTAGCTGCCATGATCCCCTCACTGTGACGCCTTTGTTCCTGCTCAGTCCATGCTATTCTCTGATCTTCCTAACACATCACCCAGTGTCCTCCTTCCCCTGGTGAGGCCCTCACTCTCTGCTGAGAAGCAGACACGTGAGGGCTGTTTAAGAGCTGAAGCAGTTTGTAGTTTAGAGACTGAAGAGAGTGAAGATTAAGAGCCCGGTATTCTTCTGGACAGGAGACTCAGGCATCCAGGCTAACAGGGCTTGCTACATATACCTCTCTGTAATTTTGTGCTTACAGTGCCTTGGCTTTCCCAACTTGGCACACTCCTTTAAATGAAAAAATTATAGACCTAATTTCAAAAAATGAAATGTGTGCAAGCTTTCTGCTTCTATCACTTCTTTATTCCTCTAGCACATAAATCATTTCCCTTTTTAAAATTAAATTTAGCTTGCCATGATTTGGTAATGGGTTTTTTGAAGGAGGCAGAGTCGCCAAGCTCTTGGCCCAGGGGCCAGTTAGGCATGCCTACTCAGGGACTCTTCTCATGAGTGGTTGGCATGGGCCTCAACTTCTTCATCTAGTCTTTGTACCCCCTTTCGAAGTTGTGTAGGAATACCCTCCCTAACAGCCTCTTTTCTGATGACCTTTTTTGCTGCCCAGTGTTCATCATGGAGGACTGATAACAGATGAGCTGGGCAGAAAAAGACCAGGGTATTCTCATGATCCTGAGTATTCATCCATTCTCTCACTGAGCACGGACTATGTTCAAAGAGGAATTCTGGGCATTGTTGGGGTACTGGTCTCTATTCTCAAAGCACTTAAAAATTAGGTTACGTCAGTTAAGATACAGAGCAATGGCTCACTGCAAATATCACTTATTGATCTTAGTAGACTCACGTTCTGCCTCTGAGTAACCTCAGAGAGGCTGAGCAGTTTTCACAGGGTCATAATTCCAGTGTCTACTGAAGTAGTTTTGTTGACCATTCCCACCCAGCACACAGACTTAGGCCTGTGTACCCTTAGTGCATACAAGCAAGCACAGGCCTTCTCTCTCTCTCTCTCTCTCTCTCTCTCTCTCTCTCTCTCTCTCTCTCTCTCACACACACACACACACACACACACACACACACAGGTATACACACATAAAAGCTTGCCAACACACTTTGCTATGGAACAAGAGGAGCTAAGAGTCTCTTCCATTGAGGGTCAATGGAGATGACATGAAACAGGGCTTGGAAAGTGAAAACTTTGGGCCAGGACCTATGCTCTTGCTTTTACAGATGTCATCAACTATCTCATCAATATCTCAACTCTACTCCCCAAAAGCCGTCAATAGTCTTACAGATCCCATCATTTCTATCTGGTCTTCTTTGGAAGCATTTTCAGTATCCTGAGAACATCCTGTATACAATTTTGCCATCTTAAAATTTTTTTAGTTAAAAAAAATACTCTTCGTGTTACACATTTTGTGAATACTGTTTTCATGATTGACCAATATTACATAAAATGAGTTTATCAAAGTTCTCATGATCTCTCTACTTGAAGTTTAGATCCCTTCCTCTCTGGCTTTGGTAGTATTAGGATGTGTTGTGTGCACTTAATACTATTGTGAGTATCTGTAAGCATAAAAAAATGTCAACACTGAGATGGTTTCTTTCAGAGAAATCATAAGGATTTCTCTTGCTAGGATTTTTTTTTTCTATGCAAGCAAAGGCATAGATATTATTTACTCAGCTATGGATATAGGTTTTGTGTGGATATAACCTCAAACAAGTGAGTGCAGGCAAAGGGATAATACCCTCTATAGCAGTGCTTCCCAACCTTCCTAATGCTGCCACCCTTTAATATAGTTCCTCCTGTTGTGGTGACCCCCCCCAACACAAAGCTATTTCTGTGGCTACTTCATAAGTGTAAATTTGCTACTGTTATGAATTGCAATTAAATATCTGTTTTCCAAAGCTCTTAGGTGACCCCTGTGAAAAGATCATTTAACGCCCCCTCAAAGGGTTGCAGCCCCCAGGTTGAGAACTGCTGTCCTGAAAACCCACTAGAGCTGCATTTCCTAAGAGTCTACCTCTGATCTCTCAAGGGTGAATGGGTGATGTCTTGGTATCGAAATGCTTTATGAGGAATAATATATTTACAATGTATTTATTGTAAGCAAAATGCTATTTTGAAAGTATGCATTATGAAAAGGCTAAGGCAAATTAACATGCATTTCCTTGTACACTTAATTTTTTCATAAGAGCATAAGTATTTACTCTCATCATGTATCAAATATGTGTGTGATACAGTCTTTGTAGTCAGCATGTCTACAGTAGACCTTTTGAACTTTTTCCACCTATTTGATTGAAATTTTGTATGTGTTGACCCATATCTCCCAGTCCCTACACTCATCCTTGATAAGCATCACTATGTCCTGTATTTCTTTATGTAATTTTGCTAGATTCTACCAATAAGTGATAACACTATTTTTCTGCACCTGGCTTATTTCACTTAGCGTACTATCTTCCAGGTTGTTGCAAATGAGAAGGTTTTCTCAGTTCTTAAGGCCCAGTAGTATTTGAATGTGTGTGTACACATACCACACTTTTCATTATCCTTCATGGGTTGACTGCCATTGACAGTTATTGCTTCCGTATTGTATATAATGTAACAGTGGACCTGGGAGTGTAAGTTTCTCTTCAACGTAATGATTTCATTTTCTTTGGGTATACCCAGTAATGGGATGGATGGACCACATGACAGTTTAATTTTTAATTCTTCAAGGAACCTCTCACAAGTTTCTTATAACAACTACACAAACTTATATCTCTTCTGTGACCAATATTTTAATCACATTCTCTGCCTACTTAAGATTCAGACAGTGGGGACTGGAGAGATGGCTCAGCGGTTAAGAGCACTCACTGCTCTTCCAGAGGACCAGGGTTCAATTCCCAGCACCCACATGGCAGCTCACAATTGTCTATAGTTCCAGTTCCCAGTTCCAGGCAAACACCAAGGCAAATAAATAAAAAATAAATAATAAAAGATTAAAAAAAAAAAAGATTTGGATAGTGCTGCAGAGTTGCCCAGAGCTGAAGTCCTTCTCAAAGGGAACAGAGAAGGGAGGTGATGGTGTCTTTACCTCCTCCTTAACTGGCCTGTGGTCAGGGGCATGGAGGAGGTACATGGTGAGTTTTGGTGAGGGCAAACATTGAGTGGAATGTGGAGAAAGAAGCTATAAGAGTTTCTACCAGTCCAGCAACTATAAGTTCCATTCTAAGGTTTTAGCCGAGTATACATATAGAGCCATGATCACAGAGAACTATAACTATGTTTGTAAATACAGAGAAATTAAGAAAATAAAATAGATCAAAACTGACATTTCTCTGGATTCTTAATGTGAACATACCCAGGAGGGAGCCTGATCAATTCCACTCACTGTTCTGGGTTTCGATATCTCATATCAAGAATGAAATGTTGGACATGTTTTTAGTAGTTTCGGGGAACCTCAGGTCCCTTTGAAAATCTGATAGAAGCTTCAAGTCATCTCATAAGAATGTGCATGCAAATGTAATTATTACAATAACGACTTTGAACAATGTTATTAGCAAAAATTGGTACAGTGAGCAAATGTAGACTATCCTGGATGTACTTTTCAGAACTGAAGGAGTATGTGAAACCTGAGATGAAAAACCCCAGGTGAGTGGCCTTCCAGAGGATTCTCTGCCTTCACACACTTCTAGGCTATTGGTGAAACAACAGACATTTCTAATAATTTGCCATCAAATTTCAACATCATTAAGTAGGGTGATTCATTTCCCAAGAATTCTGATTAATTAAAATAGAATGGTAATGACAGTAGGTCATACCCTTTATTGAGAGTTTAACACGTGTCAGGAATGGAGTTATATGCTCACCACAGTTTGTGTGATGTCTGCCTAAGAAATGATGTGTATTAAATTAACTCGAAGCTTAGTGAAGTCACTCTCATCTAACCTTTATTCGGCACCTACTGTGGTCATTACCTCCGTTGATTCTCCCAGCAGCCTTAGGGGAAGGGAACCAAAGGCAGAGCACTGTTGAAGGAAGTCATCCAACATGCTAATTAACTGGGTGCTGGGATTCATGCTATTCTATTCTTTTTAGTATCCTTACCACTCTAATTCATTAAATAGTTAGTTCAAGAATCTGATTTATGCCCAGCTTCTCTGGGAGGGGGTTTTGTGCAATAGTAGAAGGCAGTGCTCCCTTATAGGGAAGTCAGGGGCATTCTTCAAATGTACCTGCATCCCTTTGCTTAGGACTTCAAAGATGATCTTTCACCTCCGCTGATCCAACATCACTTGAGCACCCACTGGAGGTGAGATGTTAGGTTGAGAAACTGGTGGGATGACAGGGCATCTTCCTTTCACTGGGATCCCCTTGCTGTGTGCTGTGGGTCACAGTGTAGGGAAGACAAACTCTCGGTGATAGTCTGGTCCAGTCTGCTGCAGCTTCATGTTGGAACATGACTTCACTTAAGCACTTGTGTCTCTTGTGTGATAATGGCATATTTAGGGTGGTCCATATCACTGAAAATATTTACTCTCTGCACCAGTCTTGGGAAAAATAAATACTAATGGAGAACTGTAGTTTATCAATCCCAACACCTCTTCCTGTTGAGGCATCATTGTTAGATGCACCATCTGGCTAATACAAAGTGCTAATACAAAGCACTGACAAATAGAAGGATGAAACCCATTGGTTGCTGCATCACTGACTCTGGAGACAACGAAAACAAAATTGTGCATCTTGTCATTGAAATTCATTATCTTGCAGAGTGATGTGTTAGAGGCATTTAGAGAAAAACATTGTAAATATAGATTATCTCAAAGACAGTTTTCTCCAGTTCATAAGTCTATTGATATTTTACCAAGCCTAGGACAGGCCATGTGACAGGGCCCAATGACTTAGAACCACGCTGGATTTTTGGCATCTCTCTTCCCAGCGACTGTTACTAATAACATGTAGAAGAAATATTTTGGCATTTTCCTTGATACTATTTTCAACTCCCGTTAGTATAAATATTTAGGGTGTTTTAGTGCGGTGGATTGTATGGCAATAATATTGTTAGTTCTTTTATCTCAGGGCTGGACTATTTGAACAGCACATCTGCTCTTTCAGTGTATTAAGAGGCTACATACAAAAGGCTTTTTGGAAGCTTGAAGTGGGAACACTTCTCAGATGTTGCTTATGGTCAGGTTCTCACCAGTCTACAAAGTATGCTAATTATATACAAGGCTCTGAGGGGAGAGAGTGAACTCAATATTATTGTAGAAACTTCCTCAAAACAAAAGCAGAACTCGGTGTCAAGGGTAGTGGCGATTAACACATAGACAGCCTGTGCCTCCTGTGTGTACACACAGTTTACTATGTGTGCACATGGTTCTAGAAATTCAGAAACTGCCCAGGGCGTGTACATTTGCAAAAGTAAGGCATGCTGTTAAGTACCCCCCCCACACCCCCTTTCAAAAATAGAAACTAAGGAGTTCTGAGTCAGGCTACAGATTATTTGGCTAGTACAGCTGTAGAATAAGTTATTAATGACACCCAGATGTTGTTTTTAGTGATTTGATGTTTTCGGTTGTGAAATAATATTTTCTTTTGTGTGTGCTCAAAGTGATGTTTCTTGCTATACTCCACAGCATCTGAGAGAAAGTCCAATGGCAGAAGCATTTGCCTGTCCAATGGCATTGCTGATAAGTATTTGTTTCATTTTTTTATTTTTAGCTCTAGCTGCTTTTCCCATATGTCTAAAAATAAGTATTTGCAAGCTTTGCATTCTGCTGCTCATTGTAATACACAAAATATTTGTACACGGAGCAAAATGCACTGATAATGTTCAAGATGAGCTATTTAAAGAAGACACGGTTTCTGTGGTAAGAGGAGATAAAAATACATTTTTATTAGTGTAAATGTCAGAGAAAGCCATTCATCTTATTTTGAAATAGTTTTAAAGGAGTGGCCAGATAGTTTGACCTCTGGAACGATTTAAATAGATTCAATCGGGAGGAAAAGATTCTGTGTCAAAAATAGCATGTTCTGCTATATATTGAACATTATAAGTGATCTTTGGAAGATAGTGTTTGTGTCTGGTTACCAGTGACAGAGGCCCCTCTGTAAGGCTCACTGAGCCCCCCAACTTCTCGAAGGCCTCTTCTCCTGCCTTTGAGTTTATTCCAGCTCATTAACACCTCCACCCCAAGGCTGGCAGAGAAAAGTAGAGGAAGAAAAAAATGAAATCACTTCTGTTGCTCTTAATAGCCCTTGGAAAGAGGGAGAAAGACCGAAGCCAGGGGAGGGAAGAAACCTTAGGATTTTCTGCTTTCTCTCTTAGCATCCCCTTCCTTCCTCAGCACCGATAATCAATATTTGATTTAAAGACATTTCAATGAACTTGACAACATAGGCCTTGCTTACACAGTTGTGTATCATTTCTTCCTTTTATACTCCCAGGGACGGTGAGTGCTGGAGTTAGTGCCCTGCCTTGGTATCTGAGTGAGAAACCTCCTGGACTGTTTTCTCCCCTAGACCTAACCAGGGGTTTCACACAGCAGATGACAAATTTTAATCCACCTTCAGACCTAACCACCTCTATGACAACTCCATGGCACGAAATCGTGCCTTCTGGCCTGGACCTAGTGGTATTCTGCATTAACAGAACTGGCAGGTGGGGCTGTCCTTGTGTGGATGTCTTCATGTGCTATTGTACTTCCCGCTCACCTGGAACAATCTGGGACCAAGGTTTGCTTGTACCAGGACAGGCACTGGGTTGCTACCACATCTTGGGTTCTATTAGAAGGGACAATAAGGTCATTCTTCCGTATTGGCAGTCTTCAGCTACCCTTGCTAATATGAATTCTTTAAAGCACCCTGACTATACCACCCTCCAATTTCAGCTCCACTTTTGGACCAGCCATGCAGCTCAGAGATTTGGGGCCTCGTCTAGGAAGCTCCTCCATCAATCAGAATTCCAAATTGACATCGTTAAGGTCCCCGGAGGTGTTAAGGCTCTGGATTCAGCAATTATTGTGAATAAAAACCTTGCAGCTAGCTAGGGTGAATGCCAGAATTCCAACTACTAACAATGGAAAGGGGAAGTGGTTTATGTTAGATTATGGTCACACTCTTCTGATTAAACCCACTCAAAAAAAAAAAAAAAGAAAAAAGACAACACTGTAATATTTTCCAATGACTATTTATCATGAATTACGTCAGCCTTTATTTAAGTTGCTATTATTTCTCCTTAATGCCTCTCTGGTGCCTGCATAATTTACCATACTGGCAGCCTTGGGACAATGAAATAAGCTTTCACAATCTCTGTACAATAGTCAAGAACATGGTGTGGTGTGGTTTTTTTTTTTTTTTTTCTTCTTCTTCTTCTTTTTTTTTTTTAAGTTGTTGTTAATTATTATAAAACTCCTTTAACTTTTTGCAAAGTGACATAAAATATTGTTGAGGTATTTATGGCTTAAACTACTTTTACATGGATCTATTTTGCTTCTGGCTAGTTCTTAACTAAAGCAATCATTTGTGGTTATCAGGCTGCCGGAGATATTATGTCAGAACTAGTTTAAGACTATTATTATGTATCACATGTTAGTACTTGAGGCTGACTTTCAAGAAAAAAAAAAGTGAAATTTTCATTTATATTCTTTTAGTGATTGACGATTTATAAGCTAACTGGAGTTCATTCCAGGGTGCACCTATCGTTTGGGAGCCTGCCTCATGCCTCCCATCATCCACTTTTAGTTTCTTTCCTGTGGATTTAAGACCTCTCTCTCCAAAGCAAATGTTGGCAAAGGTTGAATTTGTTTCTAGGGAGCCACAGAATTAGTTGGGACTGGTTAATGGCCCGTGGCTGGGCTGTTACTGAGTCCTCTGTTGGTGTGTGATTTTTCCGTGTAGATTTCCTGAACATTGGGACCAATAGTTATGAACACCCCCCCGAGGGGGTGGGGAGGCAGTCCCAACTCATGGATGACCCCGACTCACAGATCAAAAAGGCTACCCCAGCTTTCTGCAGACAATTTTTGGGTGAAAGAGAGTACATGGAGAAAGGCTGAGAACCACATTTGAGTTTCCACAAAGCTGCCCTTCCAAGCAAACTTTCAATTAGTATGTTGCTCTGCTGGGCTCCAAATATTGTGTATTTCCCCCTCCTTGCGTATTTAAAGCCAGAAAGGAAGGGTGTGCCAGAACATTCTACAAAGAATGAAAACACATTAATGACTCATGTGAACAATTACTGATTTTTCTTAACATATAATCTCTTAATTACTGTCAACCAAAATAATTTGCATGATAATATCCTCAAGCCCCTCCTCTCCCATGGTGTTTCATTTCAAAGCCTTAGCTTTGAGGCTGTTTGATCAATAATCAGGGAATTTAACTCTTTCCTTCTGAGTGGATTGGCAGGATGCTGACTGGATATTCCTCCCAATAATCACTCTCGACACAATGGGCAGAAAAAAAAAAAAAAAATCTAGCTTTCCAGCAAAACAAACAGTGTTCTGGAAAGAGCTTGGGGGCATTTTCTTTAGCTTGAATTCAAGGAGGAAATTGTGACTTTTGTGAAACTTGCATAAATTTACATGTATCCTGTCAGGGTTTTAAAATTAGACAACATGCCTGAATGCCCTGGAAATGAGTCTGCCATCCAGATTTAGAGAGCTTTTAGCTTTTTTAATTAAAGACATTTCACAAGCCAACACAGAAAAGAGAATTAAGCATTACATAAGAACACAGCAAAGTTGGAGATTTAATGAGTGAATATTATGGATTTATGAAGGAGATAAAAGGTGTGAAAGGAGCAGTTATGGAGAATTTTTTGCATTTTTGTAAGTGTTAAAAAAAAATTAGAGATGGGGAAAAGGCCAGGCTGCCATTTGCTGTAGCCCTCATTCTGGATCTGGTTCAAAGCTCACAGAACTGTACGTGGGGTTGTGATGCTCGCTAATGAGCATTGGTGGCAGTGAGCTGGGATTATGGATTTGTCACATATATATATATGTATATATATATGCACACACATATATATTCACATGCATATATTTGTGTGTGTGTATATATTATATATATATATATATATATGGGATTTAGCTAAAAGACAAGACTGATTACCACAGAACATTATGAAAAAATCCCAAACAATCATTGTAATAACCACATTTATGTACTACTCCACATTATATCCCACAAACCTCCTTTCTGGAGGCCCTAATAGCTGCTGATAATGAAATACTGTTATTGAACATGTTAAATCATTTAAAGGAACTTAGACTAAATACTGTCAGCTCATGTTTGCTTTCCTAGCATGTTCCTCATTTATTGAGAAATTTGGAATGTTAAACATCTGGGGACAGCTTGGTACATACAGAGCCATCTTTAAAATGTATATATTTCAGATCTTCTTTAGTGTATGTATTTAAAAATCTGGGAAAACTCTGTAAACATGTGGGAGAATATATGTAACATTTGAAAGAGAAAGTCAGGCAAAATTGAAAATGTAAATTTCATTTTCTATAAATATTACTCCATCAGAAGGAATGGCTTCTGGAGTTAGAGAAATCCAGGTTATGATCAGGGCTGTTAACTGAGAAATATTCCCCCATGCCTTACACCAAATGTATAAACTAGAAAAGCCTATCCCGGCCCTTCTGGGTATAATATGTAATGTTTGTGTCTTTAAAAATAAGAAAGAGTTGGTTTATCTCAGCACTTTATGTATGATATGGTTGGACTTGCACATGCTAAATACATAGATAAACTGGAATACAGCCTGCCCTACACATGACTGTGTTATTGGCCTCTGTTCTAGCCATCAGTTAATGTCTATATCTTAAAGATTTATTATTATTATTAATATATGTGTGCATGTCTGTGCATTTGCCATGTGGATATGGATGTCTGTAGAGGCCAGAAAAGGACATCAGATCTTCTGGAGCTTGAATCATCAGTGTCTCTCAGCTGCCCACTGTGGGTGCTAGAACCTGAACCGAGGTCCTCTGCAAGTGTTCTTAGCCATTGAGATGCCTCTACATCCCCTAGCCTATATATACTTTGTAACTCAACCATGAAGACATTTAATTTTTAAAATTAAAATGTTTTAAGACATACATTTTTTAAAATTATAATTACCTAATTTTCTTCTTTCCATTTTGTCTCTGCAACCAACCCCTCCAATGTACCCCCACCTCTGTGACTGTCAAATTCATGGCCTCTGATATCTTTTTCTGTAAATGTTCTAGCATGTTAACATGGAAGGGGGAAACATGTGGACCCAACCTCAAAGGAAGAACTATAAGTGCGGAAGAAGGAGTCAGCCCCCTCCCCCTGAAAGCACAGCACCCCAGTTAGCTATCCAATACCAAGTAGTCAGTCCTGAAATTATACATGTATTTTAATTTTTTAATTTATTATTGAAAGGGACATGTGAGTGCCATGCATGGTACATGTGTGGAGGCCAGAGCACCACATTATGGGGTTGGTTTTCTCCTTTCACCTTTCTGTGGGTTCCAAAGATCTAACTCAGGTCAAATCTGGTCATCAGGCTTCAGTGACAAGCCCCTTGACTCAGTGAATCATCCTGCTGGCTCATCATGCCATATTGAACCCCAAGCCCCTTTGCTTATGAATGCCGTAATCCTTCACTTGCTACTAGATGATTAGAGTCATCATCAAAGAAGATGAAAATTGATGCACTTCCCTTGGATAGATATCTCCTAGGCCTTGTAAAGAACCTGGGAGATAGCGCAGTGGGTAAATGTCTGTTGACCAAACTATGGAGATCTCCTTTTGGATTCCCAGCACCCATGTGAAAGCTTTTACCTTGCCCCAGAAAATGAGGTGGAGAGTCTTTGAGGTAAATATGTAGGCAAGGGGACTTAGCTGTAAGCCTGGCAAACTGAATTGGTTCCCCAGAACCCACATATTGGAAGATAAGAAGTGACTTCCTGGAGGGTGTGTAAGTTGTCTTCTAATGACCACATTATGTGGTGGCCTAAGTGCATGTATGCACACATGCGCGTGCACACACACATGCATGCACATAATAAATAAGTACAACAAATAAATGAGTAAATATATTCCAGTTTTGAGGTCAGTTTGTTTGGTAACCCATGGAGCGAATGTTACCCTGTATCTATTTGTCTGTCTATCTGTTTGTTAATTGATTTACTATTTGTTTGTTTATTTTTACATCTTGAAGAGGCTTCAATACTAGAAATAACTCAAAAAGACAAGCTTCTGACCATCTCTTTTGTAGGCTTCTACATACTGGGGCCTGTCTTCTGTCTTTTCACTGCACATGCAGTGTATCAGAAACATCCTGGGGTGGAAATAAGTCTTATCATTTCATACCTCTTGATATGACCAGTTTTTACCTGTTTATTGAAGTATCATTGTTCTTCTGATAACTCAGACCTGCCTAACACAACAACCCTTTAATACAGTTCCTCATGTGGTGGTGTCCCCCAATCCTAAAATTATTTTTTGTCACTACATCCTAACTATAATTTTGCTGGTGTTATATATCATAATGTAAATACTTTTGGAGAGAGAGGCTTGGCAAAGGGGTCATGACCCACAGGTTGAGAACCAACAGGATAGCGCCTGTTAACCAAAAATTAGACATTTAGAAGTAACATGTGTTACTAGAATATCAGCATTCAGACTTCTACGGCTTCACTTCTTTTTTTTTTTTTTTTTAAAAAAAAAACTTTATTTATTTATTTACTTATTTGCCTTGGTGTTTGTCTGGAACTGGAACTACAGACAGTTGTTAGCTGCCACGTGGGTGCTGGGAATCGAACCCGGGTCCTCTGTAAGAGTAGACGGTGCTCTTAACCACTGAGCTATCTCTCCAGCCCCTGGCTTCACTTCTTAATTTGAGGTTCACAAGACCTTCTCTCTATTGCTCCCAACAGTCACCCTCAGTAGCATGTGACTTAAATGGCCTAAAAGGAGAGTTGCATGCATGCATTTGTGACATAGAACCCTCTTGACTCCCCTAAAAAAAGGGTGTGTCTAGCCCCACATGGGACAAGCTACAGTTGACTCATATTCTTAAACCAGAAGAATAATGTACTGCCAAATTTAAAAAGTCATTCAGTTTAAAGTGGATTTGGAAAAGGTACACAGGCCAGGGATTCAAAGCAGATGGTCAAGTCAGAAACAACAGACTCTTGGTCACATTCAGAATGAAGAAGTAAGAGGAAATAAAAAGCTAGGTGTCTGCTGCCCTGAAGAGGGCAGGTGGGGACATGGACTTCGGTCAACTTCCGGAAGCCTTACCTGGACACCTAAGAGGAATTCTTGGGGACAAAGTTAAGTTTACTTCTGGTTTTCTATTCTTTTTTTTTTTAACTTTATTTATTTATTTATTTGCCTTGGTGTTTGCCTGGAACTGGAACTACAGACAGTTGTTAGCTGCCATGTGGGTGCTGGGAATCGAACCTGGGTCCTCTGGAAGAGCAGACGGTGCTCTTAACCGCTGAGCCATCTCTCCAGTCCCCTGGTTTTCTATTCTAACCACAGATATTTAACAATCACAGGCTGTTCCCTGAATGATGTCTTAGACACCTTACAGGTAGCAGCCAGCTAGGGAGGCTAGGTCAATCTCTGAGCTGGTTTCTGAAATAAATATTGTGCGATGATGAATGACAGTGTACAACACTTTAAAGATAATGCTGCTGTTCTCGGTAGTTAGGGTAGTTTCCCAGAGATTTTTAGTTTCAAGGATAACAGTGAAGCCTAAGGTGCACTCACACTAAATAGGTACTTTGTGTTGTGTTGTGAGTGGCTTTAACCCTCACAAGACTTCCTCAAGGGTTAGAGAGATGGCTCAGTGGTTAGGATCACTGACTACTCCTCCAGAGAACTCTTGTTAAATTCCCAGCACTCACAGGGCAGCTAGCAATTGTCTATAACTCTAAGATCTGACAACCTCACACATACCAATGCAAATAAAGTAAAAATAAATAAGTTATTAAAAAAAAAAAAGACTTCCTCAAGAAAGTGCTCTTCATCTTCGCTATGAGATAACAGAGCTCTGGGTAAAATGTTCTCCCTAACACAACAGCCAAAATTCTAGTTAGGGATTATGAAGCTTTGTGGGTACACCAATGTGCTCCTTCTTGTTCCCATTACCAGCATCTAACTGGCAAGCTGGAGGAGCTTCCTTGTTCCTCCAAGAGCTTCTGAACGATGGGAAGGAAAACCAAGAGCCCGCTATGGTTGAATAAACTGTGGCTGGAAGTCAAGGAATTAAAACCAATGGAAGAGTCTGGAACACACCAGGGCCTACTTGAATGATTGGCACTCTTCAAGTATTGTAATAGGATGCTGAGCTCCAGCCTTCACATGCCTTTAGAAGCCAGGTCTTATCAACACTGCCGTGGTGGACTCACCCTAGAAATAGAGGACACCTGTTTCTGGAACTCCCCTCCGGCTATGCTGGCGGCCTCCATTCTTTCTTTGTGCAGCTGGTTTTAAGTTGCCTAACTCTTTTTGAGTTTTCTTATCTTTCACAAAAGAATAACAACACCTGCCTTCCATGGCCGAAGCAGGATTGGCCAAGATTATATTATGTGCGGGAAGCGTTGCCCTGAGCCTCCCTCTCGGTCAAGAGAGAGTAGCACTCATGCTCAAAATCAGAGAGACAAAGCTTGGACTGTACCCTCTCCCATTTTCACTCTTTAAATTCTTTCGTTTACAGTCTTAGATAAATACAAGAGAATTTTTAGCATTTTAAAAAGATAGGGAAGACACCAATTTAAGTGCCTACCTGGCTGCACTATCACTTTTTAACCCCATTTCCCTGAGCATTGAAGTTAGGATAATAATCCTCTTAGCACTGTCTTCTCCTATTCATTCATTCAAATCCATATGCTTCTTCCTGTCCAGCTACCACTCATCAATTCAACTATCGTGTAAAGAGAACTTAGTATATACCAGTAGCCCTTGATTCAACCTTATTTAATTCTGTAGATCTAATTTAATTCTGTAGACAATGAGGATGTGCAGAACAAGCAAGTCAATACACAGATCTGTTTGTGTGTATATATGCCTATGTGAGCGTGTATGAGTGAGTCTGTTTGTGTCTTGTGTAAGAGAGCGATTGTACAGTATGTTTAGGAGGCAAAAGGTTGAAATGTGCAGGGTACAACTGTTCTTCATCTGACTAAATCACCACCTGTTGTCTTTGTGGTAAGTGTCACCGCAGGCTCTGTGCTTGGTGTTTAATGGCGATTCCTCCCCCCACCTCCTTTTTTCTGAGACTTATTTCAGAAAGCAGAGTAGAAGGAACCTTTCTGTTGGGTTTATAATAGCAATTACGAGCTGATAAAGGCAGACCATTCATCAAGCGCCCATACCTCCGGACTTTATCTCTTTAGGTCAAATGTTCCCTGATTGATATTGACTCCCATATCTTAAGCAGCTCAGAACAGATAAGAGGACTAGAGAAGAAATTCCTTTGAAGGAGATTTGACAAAATTATGTTTTCTGATTATTTTTCCCCCTTTTGAGAGAGAGAATAAATTCCCATTGTTCTTATTAAAGAGTACAGAGACTACCAAACCACTGAATTGAAGAAAATCTAGAAGTTTCCCTGGGTAGATATTGACACTGTCTCCACTGGATGCAGATGAACACCCACAGTGCATTTCATTTCTTGTTCTGAAGCTGTTTAGACAGAACTTTTAAAATATTGAGCATGGCCCTGGACCAAGACACTTAGGAATACACAGTGCCTGAAGACCAGGCAGGCACTTGGTGTACAAAAGGGTCCTGCTGGAACGATGTTTTAAAGTGTGGGAGGACTTGGTCACCTAAGATAACTGCTTTAATTGCAATGACCCATGAACACTGTGATGAGCCAAGTATGTTAACAACTAGAAAGTGTATCATTTTATTCTGAGCAGTAAACACCTTCCCAAAAGTATATACAAGTCAATTAAGCAGGCAATACATTGGCCAGTCACATAAAATTATATTTAATAAAATGTGTCAACTAACAGAAAGAACCACACATGATTCTTTCAACTTTACATCTTGTGATTCATTCCCACTGTGTTTTTACTTCAGCCAATCTCATGGTAAAGAGACCATTTATTATCCTGGTTGAATTCAGTGACATCGTTCTGGGCCGATTCACATGGCCATCTTTAAAAGGAGTTTGAAATGGGAGGATTTGGGGTCATTTTTCTAATGGCTTTTTAGAGAAAGTGGTTCATATTTGTCTGCCTCCCTTTAATCATTATCCATTCCTCTACAAGCTTGGCCATTAGGACTCGAGTTATGGTCTTTGCTGTTCAGCCTCATTTCTGTCTGTTGCCTAAAATGAGCTAGGTGACCTGCATTGCTGTGTCTCCTGCAAGAGCGGCCGGATATTACAACAGAGGAGTAATTAAAAGAACATACCAAAGACAGATGTCTCTGGAGCATGCCACAGCACGTTGCAAAGCCGAGGAGCCACACTGCAGCTCCTGTATTTACACAAAGCCTTGAAGTTGCTCTATGTCTAACGAAACAAGCCATCTCATGCAGGCTGACCCCAGGCCAGTGGAACCAAAGCACCTGGGAAGCTTATTTGCATCTAAATGGCAAATTGGAAAAATATTCTAAGATATTTGATAAATATATTCCAAAATGGCTTTCATTAAATGGAAACACAAGATGGATATTTGCATATGGCGAAGGCCTTGTAAATTCTCCTGTGTTCCTTGGAATGGGTAATAAGGAAATAGCTGAGAAGCAACGAGCTGACTAACCTAATAAGGCCCCTCATGTACCTCTTCTCACTACTTAAGAGGGGTTTGGACGCTAACTGGCTGGGTTACCTCATGCTGAATACTTCTTCCCATTCTTCAACTGAGCCTATGGACCACCTAGCCAGGCAGGCAGAACTCCAAAGAGAGTGGCCCCAAAGCCTTGTCTACCTCATGGATGGAAAACTATGCTTCTCTTATTTGGTTCTTTGGTTTTCTATGTTACCAGTGAGCAAAAGCAAGTGAACAGGACAGTTTGTCTATTCATTTATACATGTCCAGTTGACATGTGTTGCTTAACAAAAATGTCATTGTGTGGAAACCCACATAAGGAAATAGGAATAGTACAATAAAGAACATAACATAGTATTACTACCTCCAGGCATCACATCCCAGGGTGGAGGCTTTTAAATTACAATGATAATGATGAATAAATACTATCATGGAGCAAAGTGAATCCTTCCTGTCAGATCTGGTAGACAAAGGATACAGTTTTAATTTTTTTATTATCCCCTTGAATATTTTACTGGAACTCATAAAGGGCCTGGCACATGTTACCAGTGACTAATATATTAATCCCACTCTCCCCTTCAGCTGTGTGGGATTGTCAGTTGAGTCAGGGTTTAAAAATGGGACTCAGGGAGATTTGCTTTAGATCTGTTGGCTAATATCAATTAAACCTCAGAACATCACACACAAATTGAAGATGTCTTTTTCACTCTTCTTAAACACCCAAAGACGCACCTAGCCAATAACCTGTTTCGTGTCCTTAATAAAGAACAGGCTAATTAAAAATTGTTTGCTGCCTGAAAATGAATAAATGAAGAATCATATATTAAAATCAGCAACTTCCTCTGGCAGAAGGAGTTGAATGTGGGCTGGGGGAATGAGAGAAATAATTGTCAGCTTTTTGTCATCCAAGATAATGCACACAAATGAAGGGTTATGTCACTCTGACAAGGCACAGGAGGCTGGAGACTCTGGGCAGGCTGGACAACCTGGGTTAGCGTCCATAATAACAGAAGTGAAAGGAACAGAGTCTGTGTGTTATGTCTTAAATCTGAAATGCCCCTGGAGGTTCATGCTTGGATGAATTGTCCCCATCTGGTGGTGCTATTCTGGGAGAGCTGTGGGGCCCTTAGGGGGTGGGGCCTAGGGGGCAGAAGTAGGTCACTGGGGGTGCGTCTTTAAAGGTTACCACTTGCTCTGATTTTGCTCTCTGCTTCCTGATTTGTCATAATGTGAACACTCCTGTAATACAGTCTTACCACCATGAACTCACCTGCTCCATAGTGTTGATGGATTGAGTCCTTCTGAAATTGACAACCAGAATAATCCTGTCCTTCCTAGGGAGCCAGTACACTGGGTTTCTTCCTCTCTCTGTCTCTACTGAACTGGTCACTGTTAACCACACCACATCTTGGCCAAACTCCTGCACCGCCATCTTGAATTTTCCTTCCACAGGCCTGTGATATGAAGTTCTTCGCTTGGTAATATGTTTGTCTCACAGTAAGAAAACAGAAGTGTCTCCTTTGGATTCTGTACAGCCTGCAAAGTCAAGACTTGCATAAAATTCTAAAATGTGTTGTGCCTCTGTGTGTATGCTTCTTGAAAAAAGAAAGACTGGCAACTCTTCCCTCATTGAGACCTTAATTGAAGCATCACTCTTTATAGATACCTTCCCCGATGGCTTAATGAGGTCAGTGCCCTGTGGCACTCCCAGAACCCTTATTTTTTACTTTATACCGCTTATGTCTTTCTCAGGATATATTGGAAAATATGTCCCCTGTGTGCAGCTCAATGATCTAAGGTAACAAAGAGTAAGCTGAGCATAATCTGTTTTAGTTTGGAATAACAATTAATAGTGTTCATTGAGCAACCTTATGTGGAGTGTATGCCGGTTCCCACTGTATTCTACTTCAGATAAGCCTCAGCTTGCTTGCATACCAAGGCAGGCTGCTATGTAGAATCAAGCACAGAGCCAGGGCTGGGGGTCAGGACATGCATTAAGCCAAGCACTTTCAAGGTAGAGGCAGGAGAATCTCCTTTAAGTTTGAGGTGAGTTCTAGGCTAGCTAGGGCTCCATAGGGAAATCCTGTCTCAAAAACAGAAAAGAATAAAGAGAAACATCACAGAGCCAAGGCTATGAGCCATGGCTGCATGTGGGTTTGGGACGCTTGTTCATTGACTGTTGACTGTGTGTTCCTAACATCTCTGTGTCTCAAATCCCCCTTTTTTGGTCATAATGGCACAGCTCAAGAGAATACAATTTAAGGACTTAATGATGGCAAGGTGCCTAGCATTAGACACCTGCAGAGGGTTACAATATCTCCCAGACTGATCTGCAAGCCTGCTCAGAAGACTGTCCAGCATGGGGGTAGGACACAGAAGGCTAAGGTCTGTCTGTCCAGAATATTCCAGAACCATGATGCTCTTACCACCATTTTTATTCTCTTCCTCTCTCCCACCTCCTTAACCTTTATCCATGTTACACAGACTGCTGTCCATTCCAAGGACCCCTTTTGTCTCTGTGACTGTACCAAGAATGGTGAACACTGACAATTTTACTTGTTTGTGAATTTGTTTATTATGCATCTTCTCCCCTGATAACTTCCATCTTTTGCTGTGTCAGGCTTAATTATCCTGGGTATTTTTCCAAATTAATTTCTGAGGGAAGCCACAACCAAGATAAAAGTAGTCAAGAAACAATAAGAGTGTATGTGTAAGGTCTGAGGCCTGGAAAAGCAACCATAATAATGTCTAGTGATTATGTGCTGGGCACTAATCGGAGCCGTGAATCACTTATCTATGAAAAAATACAATGTCCATGTGAGCCGGATAGCAGAAAGGCTATGACATTCATGTCGCTGACCCTTCATCTATGGTTTTGGCCATGGCTCACCACTTTATATTAGCAGACAACCAAGATCTCCTTGCTACAGACTCTCGCATTGTTTAGATTTAAATGTTTGGCTTTGATTTATAGAAGGCTTTGTGGCCAGTCATGACGTTGGAATGTCAAAAAGAAAGTGGGGATGGGGGTAAAGGGGGGCACGCTATAAAATGAAATGTACGTTTACTGGTAAGGAACGGAGAACATTTGGCATCAACGGAAAAGCCGAGTCTTTGATGTGGAAAGCAGAAAAGTTCTTTTTGTTTCCATTTGGGTTAGAGAAAGAGATGATCACTCAGTGATAAGTTCAGCAGCGGGTCCCAAAGCTCACTGTAATAATTGATGAGCCACGAGTTGTCCTGCCCGGAGGATATGAGACTATGAAACACACATGTGCGGGCAAGTGTGGGAAGAAGGAGGCGCCACACTGTAGGAGAAGCAGAACCTATTGAATAAAAAGTGGAGCTGCACTGGCTTTATGTGTGAGGCTTTGTTATGTAACAAGGCTACGTACATGTATGAGTGGGGGTGCAGAGCAGGGACCACTGGAAACAGCAGCAGAGGAAAAGAGTCATTTTTATTTGTTTTATTATTATTTGTAGTTGTGTGTGTGTATATATGTGTGTGTGTGAGACTTCTCTCATCCTGTGACATATAGAAACCATCAGTCTGTAGCCACCCTATTCTGGGCTGGAACGGAAGAAGTAAATGTTGTATCTTAAGTGTGGTAGGGTCCTCGGTTTTAAACAATTTCTCTCTGGTTTGTTTTGTTTTAATGTTCACACAATTAATGCCTCTCGCATGTATGCAACAATAGTTGCCTAGCAACCATCAAGCACTCTATTTAGAAGGCAAAGGGTCTAAAATTGAATGAAGAGCGAATATGACTCAAGCTGTAGCAGAGATGAGCGGGTTTCTGATACCACTTTCAAAGCATAATTGCTGCCCCCCCCCCAGCAGCCAAGCAAGGGGCCATCTGGTCTGGCACCCATAGAGACACAGACAAATGTCCTGTATATCTTGGACACTTGCATAGAGGAAAATATCCACTACCAGAAGGATATTGGTATCTTTTGTGTCATTTGAACAATTTTTCTTCCTTCAAGTTATCTGCCAATGCAATCCCTGATGGCTGTCTGTGTAGTTAATCCTGTCACCTTGACAGGATCGAGAAACACCTAGGAGACAAATGCAATGACAAGCCTGTGGTGGTGTTTCTAGATTGGGTTGGTTGAGGTGGGACAACCCATCCTAAATGTAGATGCATCATTCTGTGGGCTGGGGTCCTAGGCTGTTATAAAAGGGAAAATTCATCTCTTTGCTTCCTGACTGAGAACACAATGCAACTAGCTGCCTAACTCTTTTGCCTCCTTGACCGACTGCACTCTTCACCTGTGAACAAATGTAAACCCTTACTTGCTTCCATAATATATATTCATCAGGTATTTGGGGGATAAAAGGCGAAAAAGGGGGGCTAGTAGTGTTCTAGAAATCTCCTAAGATTGCTTCTCTGGAAGCTAAGTTTAGGACTTTGTAACCTTGATCTTTCTAGGTAGAAATGTAAGTTAACCATAAGATAACATGTCTTCATCCCTGTGGGAAAGTGTCTAATCATCTGAGGGCTCTCCTAGCCACATCTTGATCAGTAGTTATAAACTCAGGTGAGCAAAGATGGCTGATCAGAAGAGGAGCAGGAGGAGGAAGAGGAAAGAGAAGGGAGGGGGAGGAGGAGGAGGGGAAGGGTGCCTGTCACCAAACCTAAAGACCTGAGTTTGAGAACCTCCATAGTTGGAGAGAATTGATTCTAATAACTTATCATCTAATCTCCAAGTGTGCCATGGCATGTGAGCCCACACCAGATTAAAAAAAAAAAAAATAAGTGTAATTATTTTAGAATTTGTAAAAGAATATGTACCCAGAATAGCACATTTGTGAGTCTTTAAAAAAAACCAAAGTAATCTCATAGTTTTCCATTACCATTGCCTCTGTGTATATGTGTGTGTGTGTGTGTGTGTGTGTGTGTGTGTGTGTGTGTGTACGTACGTACGTGCGCACGCATGCGCGCACAGGCCAGAAAGAAAGTGACTTAAGGTGCTTTCCTGTCAACCTTCCTTTTTAAAAAAAAAATATTTATTTTAGTTTTTATGTGAATTGGTGTTTTGCCTGCATGTATAACTGTGTAAGGGTGTCAGATCTTGGAATTACAGACAGTTGTTAGCTGCCATGTGGATGCTGAGAATTGAACTCAGGTCCTCTGGAAAAACAGTCAGTGCTCTTAACTACTGAGCCATCTTTGCAGCCCTGAACCTTACTTTTAATTAGACTGGCTTCCTTAGTCCCAGAGATCTGCCTGTCTCCACCCACCTTACCACCCAACATCATAGTTACAGATGTGAGCCTCAATACCCAGCTTGCACATGGATGCTAGGGAACCATTCAAGTTTTCACATTTGTATAGCAAGCATTTTACCAACTGAACCATTCCTCCAGTACCTCAACTGACATCCTGAGGTTAATTGTGCAGAGTGAAGAAGCTCACTAGGCATAAAACAAAAAAACTAAAACTAAAACCCTAAATTTAAGAAAGACATTAACTGTGTTATTTTATCACCAGCTGTAATAGCATAGTTGGCTATAGGTTGACAATCCTGTTAATAGTGATTCACCAAAGCATAAGCTTAGAAACATTGTTGAACCTTGGGTTGGGGAGCAGAAATAAAGGCCCTTTCTTCCTTTCTGCCATGCAACTTGTGCTAATTTGTAAAGAGGTTGATTTTGTTCTTCTCTTTTACCACATACAAGCTGACTAATAGGAATGTTCTAGAGAAATATCCCAGAGAACTTGGACTTCCTGAATAATCTACCTCTACTAAGACTGCTACAGCCAACAGGTTGTCTCTCTTCTTGGATCACCCTATTCAAGCCTATTAGGCTTGTTGTTTGTTTATTGGACTCCTGCTATGCACAGAGCTCTCTCCGTGATATTATAGGTGGATTCCTATTATATTTAATAGGTTTATTTAAACAAATGCTCACCTATGTGATCATTCTCTTCTTTCACCAGACACACATTCTTTTTATTAGCCAGTCATTAGAAGTCCCATTTTGTAGACTGTCTCACATCCCAGCCTCCAGAAAGGCATGATGTTCTCATCAAATGACACTGTGTCTGCGTGTACTTCTTTTTTCCTTCCTGAACTGTGCAAGGACCTAAACTCTGCTGAGGGTTCAGAGATCTCAAGGTTATCCACACTTCTCTTTTCAGCCAACTCGTGGCTTCTGAACTGCTCAAAGCAATGTGTTACTTCCAGTGTGGCTCTGCATATCACTGTGATAATAATAACCTCTGCCATTCACTGGAGCCTTGAGTCCATGGCATGCTGTCCAGTGTTGCTTCATTCATATTCTTTCTACATCATAATTTGTGAGGAGAGTTCAACAAGCCCTTCCTTTTGGTAAGTGGATAAATGTATCCCAGCAGGAGTTGACATGTTGCTCCTGATTGTACAGTTGCCTGATCTACACAATGAATGGATGGCCATCTACACCCAGGGTTATCCCCCTCCCTGCTTTCTTATGAGACTTGGACAGCCAATAGCAATCTTACCAGTTTCACTAGTGGGAGACACATGAATGAAAAGATATCACACACACACACACACACACACACCCTTTTTTATTCAGAAGCTGACTCCAAAGGGAAATTTAAATTAGGTGGGCAGTACTGAGTGAACTACGTTTAATTGTTTAATTTCAGGAGAGTGTCCCTTGCTTGTGAACATATTCAGATGTGCTGTCATCTTGTGTGTGTGTTTTCATAAAATGGGCGTACAGGTTTCTTATTATAAAATTAAGATAGTGTGAAACACACCTGGGATTGGTGCCAGACGAAGCAGGCAATGAATGGTTATATAAGGTTTGGAATAGCGGGTGATAGAACACAGGCTCACTGTATTTTCCTCTCAATTTTCTGCTGTTGGCTAATGTTTCCTTTATGATGTGATTGCCTCTCAGTGTAATCGTGCTTGCCTTCCCAGGCTTTACAGAGCCAGACTCAACTTAGTTCCAGTGCCTTCTTTACTAAAATGTGAATATGTATCCAACCACAGCCCGACATGTTTAGCTAATGGGTTACTCAGGAGCTGTGTGCTTATATAATTAAGTGATGTATGTAATTTTGTGTTAACACATTTGCAATGTGTGTTTCTCTGGTGATTGCAATGCTTTATGCCGTGTAAAGCGTGACATTTTAATTCCCATCCAACAGTTTTCTACCTTGATTTGTCTTGTTTTCGTGACAGGGGATTATTTTGCAATCAAGATAAAAGCATTATTTGGGAAATTTCTAGACTATCGCATTACGGGAACTTTTACTACAGATTAGTCTCCTGTTTATTGATTTTTTTTTAAATCTTTATTGGAATTTCAATTTCATCTCTACATTATCAATGTGCCCAGATTGACATCTGCAAGAACATTTTTTTAATGCAGCTTTGTAGAGATGGAGGTCTTTAAAAGCTCACACAGTATGACATCTCCCCCACCAAAACATTCTTTTTCCTTAAGTGTCCTGACTTTTCCTAGGCTGGAGGCTCCCTAGATGGGCAGACATTTCTGTGGGTGCTGTATGCCCCTCCCTTTAATAATTAATGATCTTGACTGAGGGAAGGTGTTGTAGGCACAAAGCTGAGCTCTCAAGGGTCGCTCTGCCACTTTCTCCTCCCTAGAGGTGTCTGTCTTCTCCAGCAGAGTCAGCAGTCTGGACAGTTTAACAAAATTGTACTATGCTGGGGGCCAGAAAGATGGTTGGATGGTTAAAAGCACTTATTGCTCTTGCAGAGAACCCATGTTCAAATCCCAGCACCCTTGACTGGCTAACAACCACCTATAACTCCAACTCCAGAGGATCTGATACCTTCTTTTAGCTGAGACACACACACACACACACACATGTCCATGCATACAAACACATACAAATTTAAATCTTTTAGTAAAGGATTTACTGAAGCTCATATTAAGTGTCAAGCACTGGTTTCAAAACATGATACAAAAGTTGTGTTCCATAACCATTTATTAAGCACCTACTGTCACGATGTCTTGCTGACCAGGGCAGATATAATCTCTTCTAAGTGTCTGCTGAGACAGACAATATGGGATTGAATAAAAGAAACCAGAGAAAGGTGGACCAAATCATCCCACACAGCTGGAGAAGAGCCAGAAGAATTGTAGGGTAGGTCATGGTCACTACTGTTTTTAAACTGGTCTCTGGAGATCTAAACTCAGGTATTAGCTTCTTCAACAAAAGCTATACGAATTGAATCTTCTCCTCAGCTCCTTAAGCTGCTGAATTCCATCCCTCTGCAAAGGACCCGGAAGAACAATGCAAGTCACAGAGCCTTGGCTACATCAACTCTTTATTCTCTATGGTCTTTCATTTCAGTCCAGTTGATCTGCCAAGCACAAGCCCCCCCACACACACACTTCATGTCTTATCAGGTTTTTCTGGCTCTGCATTTTAGGGCACTGTCTACAAGAACCCTCAGACCTCAAACCCTTGTAGCTTCAGCATGATCCTAGAATACAGGCAGCCTAGACCCAAGTCATCCAAACTTGTAGCTGCTGCGTCACTCACTAACTGTGACACCTAGAGGCTCTGTATTGTGTCCAGGCCCCGCCCCCACCCCCACTTCCTGGAGCCTGGAGCAATGCTTAATAATGCCGAAAGAATGTTTTTAAATTGTTCTTCTGTTGATCCCAAAGAATGAGAGCCCTCACGTGGCTCTGGTTCGAGACCTGGGCCAGAAGTCAAATTCTAAATTTAATCATGTAACCTCTGTGAATGCTTATTGCTTTGCTTCCTTCTATTTCACTCTTCAGTTTTCCCATCTGCAAAATCGGCAGAGGACACCTCCCTCTGCTGACACGTCCATCTTTCTGCCTCACGGGGTTGTTATTCTACTGGGGGCAGAATATCATATTTCCTACCATAATAGGAATTAAACAAAAGCCCTTTGAGCTGCAGGCTCGTGTAAACGCCTGCGCTTAAAAGTAGATGCACATCAGAGGCCAGCAAATACCATCCCTCCTCTATTATTATTTTTTCTTCAAAGCTAAACAAGGCTTGCTAGAGAATTCATTTTGGAATTTTTTTTTTTTTTTTAAAGAAAGGGCATTTTCAGCTTGCATGACAGCATACACAAAAATAAGAGTGGTTGTGTTCTGTTGGAGAAGACACAGCTGTTTAATTTTATAGTAAAATTACTTTAAGGAGTTGGTTAATTTAAAGACAAAAACAAAAACAAAAAATTCCAAACAACTGTTGCTGCAGAACTGGACTGGAGGCTAAGTCAAGAAAAATCTGTTCCTAAAAGCATCTTGGAATCACTGAGCATTTGGGTTCATGCTGGGTGAAGAAGTGGCTTTATTTAAAAAGACTGGAGGGCTGGTGCATTTGCTGGTAATCAGAAGAGAGAGGGTGTGGCTTTTCTGTCCTGGGCTTTGTAGCCTAGGTTGTCCCGCCTGCCCCCACCCCTCCCTTCTCTTTTAGCTGCTCAGTTTGGTTTAAAACAAAGTTTTGGGTGGGTTTTTTTTTTTGTGGGGGGGGGGAGGCCTATTCAGCAGGAAACTGCCCAAAATCATAAAGCAGAACTTTGAGATAAAATTTTAAGATCAAATTAGACATCATATTGCCTAACTGATGATTGAATTTGGGATTCAGATTTCGGAAATTATTGTTGTAATTGTTGATGATGTTGTTGTTTTAGAGGGCACAGAATGATACCATCTATCACTTTGCTTTGTCTTATAAATTTCACATTTATCTATACTGCCTATTGTTAGAAACAAATGAACTGGTCTTTTTTCTTTTTCTTTTTTCTTTTTCTTTTTTCTTTTTTTTTAATGGTTTTTCTTCCATATTAGGGAGTTACTCAGACATCTTCCCTTGGATCCTGGAATTCCAAGCCAGTTGGAATATCAGCCTATTTTTGGTTATGAAAGAACTTTTAAAATGTGGGCATGATTTTTTTAAAGCTATAAAACTCATTAAAATCAATTGGCTACAAAAATATAACCACTATGGCTACAGATACAGTGACTTCATTATATTCCTGGAATACATTGTTCTCATACAACAAGCTCCACTACCCTACCCCACAATACTTGACATCACAAAGGAATTCTCTTAAAAATAAATGATAATCCATATAAAACAGCCAAAAGTCTCTACTTTTTTTTTTTTACACCCACTTCCCTCTGAGATCAATGCTTTACTTGTATTTATTTTTAAACTTTCTTGTTCCTGGGTTTTCGTGGTTATTCCTTTGCATCATACTGATTTACCACAAGAGGGCGATGGAGAGTTTGCTTAAGGCTAACAATGCCAGAAATGGTTCTAATAACAAGCTAAGTGTTTTAACTTACTGGGGATTTATTTCTCCGCCTTTCGATTGCCACACTTGCAGCCTCTGGGTTTTCTGAACAACGAATAATCCAAATACATTTCTCCTGAGAAGAAATACAGAGAGACTGATGCAGACAAGGACTTTTGCCCAAATAAGGAGGCTTTTTTATGGCGACCCTATGATAACCATCTACTGACAGTTGGTCCTGAGTTTATAAGGCTGGATGATGAAATATGCATACCATGTGCTGTAAAAAGAGTTTGGGGGATGAAGATAAATACTTTTACAGTTAGATATCACAAGCATACCAGAGACATACAGAGGGGTCGCCTTATGGGAGGAAGATTGAACCCGCCAAACAATGTCATTAAAAACTATTACTTTATAAGTATCCCACAGTTAAGTATGCAATATTCATTGGGTGTTTTGTTGATGCTGTATTGGTCTTGGTCTTCAGCTTTCTGCATATTAACTGCCGTAGATGTAATAGAAGCTCTCTCTGTCTGAGGAAAGAAAACTAGTTCCTGGATTTATTTCCATTGCCGCCATTACTGTTCTTGTGTGCTATAATCGGGGTCATTTTTAAAATGAAAATCCAGGAAGAGTGGGTATCATTTTATTGGCTCCTTATATTTAGATGGTCTGTAGCTCACTAGAGATTTGCATGGCTGTGTCACAGGAGCCTAAAGCTCAGGGGCCAGAGGAAATGCAGACTCTTAGTTCAGCCCCAGTGATTGGCAATATGGAAGGAGAGGATACTAGGCCTAGCCTGGTGTTGGGTGACCACTTTCAGAGCAGTGTCTGATGGATGGTCTTTTTTCTATTTTTATTTTTCATTGTGTATGTGTACACACACGAGCATGATGTGTGTTGTGGGCACCAAGATAAAGGCCAGAGAACAACGGTTCTCTCCACAGAGGAAGGTTCCAGAAATCAAGCGTACATCTCCGGACTTGCATAGCAAAGACCGTAGCCATCCAGTACTCTGCCCTCTCTGTGGCCCTTTCGATGCTAAGGGTAACTGGGGAAAGTTCTCATCTCCTCTACGGTTCCCAGAATTGAAACCTCTTTGTTGTTTTTCAACCTCTCTGGGCTTATTGGCAATGCATCATGTGAAACTGTGGGACCTGAGGCAGCTGAACCATGCCAAGAAGGTCATGTTCTTGCCTTGAGGGCTGACTATATCTGACCCCTCTACTTACTTTCAAACAAAATCTCTAAAAGGCAAACACATTTGGACTGAAAAAAGTATTCAGCTATTTGTGGTCGGGAAACTTCTACTTAGGATTAGCCAAGATCACTCATGTTCTATTTTCCTATATCGCATGTGCACTGAATGATTAAAAAGGCTTACATTATAGTCAGCTTATGCTGTCAACACATAAAAATAGTTCATGAGGTATCAGAGCCTCTCTCTCCCCCTCCCTTCCTCCCTCCCTC
>PVIH01002198.1:67846-116021 GCA_004025045.1 Sigmodon hispidus | reverse complement strand
TCTACCAGAACTTTGAACTGTGATTTTGCCAATTATTTTAGCTTCAGATGTTGATCTGGTTTGCTTGCCTCTTGAGTCATGTCCAAGGACACGTCTATGATCTTAACATTGTATTGTTGTCCAAACCAGCATCACCCATGCAGAAGATAACACAAGCCATCTGCCATTTAAAAAGGAAAACGTGGAATTAATTTTAATGATATATCTTATTTGATCCATTACAGCCAAAATATTGTTATCATCTCAATATGGACTTGATTTAAAATGCTGTCAGTGAGACCATTTGCTTTCTGACCCACATGTTGAAAATCAATGTACATTTTATACAAAAAGTACACCTCAACTTGGACTTGGCATTTCAAGGACTCTTATAGACACCTGTGGCTATGGTTGACTGTATTAGATAGAGCAGCTTTAAATAGTGAGAGGAATGCTTTCTCTTCCACTGACAAGATAGAGTTTCACCCTCCTTGATGATGATGATGATGATGATGATGATGATGATGATGAGATCCATGGTATGTTTCCACTGATAGCTGCCCTGCTATTCTCCTGTGTCACAAAATCTCATTTCCAATGACTGAGCATCAAGCTTACCCAGCCTAGTTACAGTCACCTGTCCCTAGTTAATGTATCCCTGGACAAAGGGGAGGGTGGTGGTGGCTAGGGACCTTGTTGCTGCCTCTGCACATGTACCACATCCCAGGCTTCTTTATCTTCTCCCTCTGGACCTTCTGCATTTTCCACTCTCTTCTAGCCAGTCAGTGAGAGCTTTGGTACCACAAAAAGGTTTTTAAATGCCTTTTTGGGGCAATGGTACCTGCAACTTTTTAAAGGACGTTTAGGGAGCATGAACACATTTTTCAAAGTACTCTACTGCCTCAGACAGAGACTAATCTAAAGAAAGTATCTTGGGGGGCTGGAGAGATGGCTCAGTGGTTAAGAGCACCGTCTGCTCTTCCAGAAGACCCGGGTTCGATTCCCAGCACCCACATGGCAGCTAACAACTGTCTGTAGTTCCAGTTCCAGGCAAAACACCAAGGCAAATAAATAAATAAATAAATACATAGATAGATAGATAGATAGATAAATAAATAAATAAAGTTTTAAAAAAAAAAAAAAAAAAAAAAAAGGAAAGTATCTTGGGAGACCAGACAACGGAGTAGTAGTCATCTTGGGCAGAGGCATTATGTGCAGGTGTGTGTGTATATGTTCTGTGTGTAGGAACAGGTGTGTATGTGGACATGTGTGTGTAGGAACAGGTGTGTATGTGGACATGCTGAGGATAGACAGCTTCACTTGTCATCTTTTGGAATTGTCCACCTTAGGGTCTTAGTTTTTATTTGTTTTCTGAGACTTGGGCTCACCAGTTAGACTCAACTCAGTTGGCCCAGGGACGTTCCTGTATCTGCCTCTCCAGTAGTAAACCTCATGGGCAGGTCAATGTGCAGGCTTTTACACGGGAGCCTGGAGATGCTTGTATGGGGGATACAAGCAAGTATTTCATCAACTGAACCATCACACTTGCCCTACTCTAAAAACAAATTATTACATTTTTATTAGGGAGGTCATGTGCCACCAAGCACTTGTGGAAGCCAGAGGCCTACTTACAGCGGTTACTTCTCTCTTTCCACTATGCAGGTTCCAGGGATTGAAGGCAGGTCATCAATCAGTCTTGGTTGCTACCACTTTAACCCTGCAGGACTCCTGGCCCTTATTTTTAAAAGGGAACAACACTAGATGATAGATTACTCTATTCGGGATTATCTTCTTTTGTTTCCATCATGTGGATTTAAGAGCTAAACTGTCTCCTCTAGGGTATCCATCCATGTCTGTAATGATTTAAATATAACTGTGCCAAGTCATGCAAATGCAAAGAAAACAAACAAACAACATAAAAACCATTTACTTATATCTAGTGGGAAACGTTTTTCTTTAGCGAATTGGCAAATTAATTACCTTTTCTGTTGAAAATGGACAATCTCATTTCCAAACCGGGAGAGATGGCTGAACAAGAGTGCTGTGTTTTCATGTGAGTTAAATGTGGTCTCCTGTTTGCTATTCCCTGTGAAGCCATTTGATGCCGAACTTGCAGTTCAGCGGAGCTGTGTTCACTAGGAGAATCTCAGAGCACATCGATCATGAACTTGCAGTTCAGCGGAGCTGTGTTCACTAGGAGAACCTCAGAGCACATCGATCATGGGCAGGAACCAGCAAGCTCATGAGTTGCCCCCAAGAAAAGAAATAGAGAGTCAAAAAAAAATCATCCTCTGTTTATGAGGTCCTGTCTTTATAACCTTCAGAAACTGTGAAAATTAACATGTCCCTCAAACGCATGTCCACAGTGAATGCGTAAACAGCCTTAAGCAATAAACAGAACACAATATTAAATTGTAATTCATTCTTGTTAATGGTAACATGCTAACATAGGCTGAATCTGTGTTTTGTTTAATGTTTTTCAAAAGATAGGCAAGAACTTTTTCCTAGAAAAAGTACAACGTGAGGTTGGAACAGCAGAATTTTCTAACGTGTGTATGTGGTGTGTGGCATCTGGAGGGAGGGCAGTATGATTTCATGTGAACATGGCGGCGGGAGCCACTGCAGTACTTTCCGAGCACACTCTTGGCATTGCTGGGTCTGTGAGTTTGTTTTCAAGACTTTAAAGCACAGGATGAGATGAGGGCAGGAAGCCAGAGACTGTTCAACATGAAGGTCTAAATCGTACTGTCACTACCCTGGACCCAGTTATACCGAGGCAAGCCCTCTGTTCCATAGTGTCTCTAGAGTCTGGGACATTCTGAAGAAGAGGAGTCTGTCTGTGTTTCCTGAACCTGGGGGAAAACTATGAGGAAAACTAAAGCACTCGGTCACACCCAGCCATAGTGACCTAACTACCCTGATACCTGAGAGTTGAAGACATTTCTTCCAAAGGACTCTGTGACAATCCTACTGCCTGAGAATGCACCCAGAGTCCTCCACCAGGAGGAATAGCTTCCTCTCTAGGACCTGTGAATGACCAACACAGACCAGAAGGAGAATGTGAGACCGTGCAAGGCCTGGCAAGGATTTCGAACTCCTTTCCTACTTCCAGAACCTTCTCTCTAAAGGTCTATCCTCTAACAGCCCAGAATCATTCCTAGCTCCACAGCCAGGCAGACTTCAGAGTTCACCAATTTCCCCCCAAGACATCCAGAAGCTCACACAGTCCCCTTCCTTCACCATTGTCCTGTGCTCATAAAGAACATTTGGGGAGTGGAGAATCCACACAATGATAACTTTAAATCATATCTGAATCATATCTGATCATTTGTACCTGTCTCCCAGGGAAACAAAGCTAGGTGGAAATCAGTTTATTTCTAATGATAAAGCCCTGACTACAGAAAAAGCTTGCTTGTTTTTAATGCAGGAGTCTATGGAGTCACATGCTCTCATACCAATTAGCAATACAGATGAGCTAGCAAGCCCTGTTCCATTTATGGGGTGGGGGAAGGGCCAAAGTGAAATAATCTGTGTTTTTAAGTGTTTCTGAGAAATGAAGAGCTCCGGGGCAGAGAGAGAGGGTGTATCAGGAAATAGCTATGCAAATGGCATGCCTGTGAAATTACTAATACGTTGATCGGGAGGCATTAACAATGCCCCAGCATTCAAGAGTGAGAACCTAGAGTGAGTAAGACCGAGACATGTTTTGGATGAGATTGCAAGAGTGTTTACTTACATGGCTTGTTGAGCAGTCAGTGAAGTCCATGGCTGTTTGGTACCTGAGGTGCCCATTCAGTTCAGGTAGAGAGCTCACACAGTCAATAACATTCTACCCTTATTAGTGACATGTAGTGATCAAAGTGGTCTAGGTCTCAAAATACCAGCTCTCTTTTGATTTGTTTATTTTTCTCATCTTCTTTCTAACAAAACAAGTGCTCCTCCCGTGGAGAAGCAGAGAAACATGGATCCTGTGAGCCCATGGTTCAGTGGAAATGCTAAATTGTAACAGCGCATGCCAGAAGCAGTGGGATATAGCTTGGGCAGTAGCACTCACCACCTAGTTCTCCATGAGGCCAGGAGCACCCAGTGGGACAACAAGACAGTTCATCCAAGGCATGTGACCTAAGGTTGTTCACAGTAATCTGATTTTGGTGGCCTTTGAAAGTGGTAGCTTTGAAATCTGGCCCTAGAATCTGAACCCTTATCTTTGAGTTTGTCCTTCTGCTACCTTTATTGAGGACAACACTGTAAAAGGAACTATCAGTAACATTTACCAAGTGCTTGAGCCCTGGTAATGTCGAAGGGCTCTTTCTGCTGCTCACCATACATCCGTTAAGGTTAAAGTGTTCCTGTAAGATCAAGTCCTACCTGTGAATGGCCCTGGATGCTCATAGGCCAGGCAGCACATTTGCTTCTCAAGTGTTTTCTGCTGGGCGTGGAGAACTGTTAAAAAAAAAAAAAAGAACAGAATAAAAATAAACTTGAAGTGTCTTAGCTTTATGTGGCAATCTTGTTTTGTGTTTCACAGAAAGTTTCAACCCTGTAAAGAGGCATGGAGTACAAACACACCCTCCGTGAAATAAGGTTTTGAAGTTAAAAAAAAAAAAATCATCTCAAGGAATCATTTATGAATTCTTATGTTAAAATGTTGGCTCAGTGGCAAAGCCACCACCATGAAGAGGAGAACTAAGAGCTTTAGGATGTTTTTGTTTTTCCCCCAAGTATTTAAAAACTGAAATTCTGTAAGAGATTATCTGAGAAATGCCTTTCTTTTATTACGCCCATAAATTTTAGGAGTGGCTTTGATCAAGTGCTCTGCCATTCTTGGTTTCTACCGCTTTGACTCAGACATTAATAACTAAAAACATTCATCCTATTTTTACTAGGCTGAAAGAGGAAGTTTCTAAATAGTCAAAAGGGAAACATTGAAAATAGAACAGGGTAAATGATAACTAAATTGGGCAGATTTTTTTTCTTCCTTTCTTTCTTTCTTTTCTTTTTTTCCAGAAAAAGCAATACTCCATGCTGAAACTTGCCATGGTATTTTAAGATTATTGTCTGCAAAGAAAAAAGTCCCAGCACCTCACTGTGCTCAGAGGAAAGGCATCACAGAAATGCAGCATATTATCAGGAACAGGGAGCATGAGTACACCTGGACCAGCCAGGGCTTAAGACTTTCACCAGTGGGTTTTGCTTTCTGGCTTGCATTTAAAATACACACTCACTACTTGAAAAACTCAGAAGTTGGGGCTGGAGAGATGGCTCAGCGGTTAAGAGCACCGGCTGCTCTTCCAGAGGACCCGGGTTCAATTCCCAGCACCCACATGGCAGCTAACAACTGTCTGTAGTTCCAGTTCCAGGCAAACACCAAGGCAAATAAATAAATAAAGTTTTTTAAAAAAAAAAGAAAAGAAAAGAAAAACTCAGAAGTTAATGCTTCTCTCCTCTCCTGTAGACACTGACCCCTGGGGGGCCACCCTAAGGAAAATAATGTCTGGGTTTTTTTTTTTTAAGATTTATTTATTTATTATGTATATAATGTACAGAAGAGGGCACCAGATGTCATCATAGATGGTTGTGTGCCACCATGTGGTTGCTGGGAATTGAACTCTGGAATAACAGTCAGTGCTCTTAACCTCTGAGCCATCTCTCCAGCCTCAATATTTGGTTTTTCTATTTCCCTATTTCCAGGTCTTCCCAATGAGAAAAGCCTTACATATCAGTGGACCTTACAGAGAACTTCCCTCTTCAAAACGGGAAGGAAGGGTTGGTTGTTAGCTTGCTGATGAATCAATCCAGCTTTTAGAGATGTTTGTCTTTGTGGGACTCCAAAAGCATAAATGGTATTTAAAACAAAAAACAAAAAAACAAAAAAACCAGAAGTTGACAGCCATGACAGGAAGAACACAATATAGAGGAAAAGGAGAGAGAGAGAGAGAGAGAGAGAGAGAGAGAGAGAGAGAGAGAGAGAGAGAGAGAGAGAGAGAACAGTGTCCAAGCCAAAAGCTATTGGCCTTACCAGCTTGCTAAGCATCCTTTGTGTTATTATTTCAGGAATCTGGGCAGAGATGAGTTTCCCACACCTGAGCTGCCTGACCATGCAACTTGTCTGAACTCATAGGGGAAGTAAATGCGTACAAACACCTACTTTTAATTTATTTTGAGCCAACAGATCCTTTAAGAAAAAAAGAGTAATAATAAACTGTTGTCATCAAGAAAAGGTTAACAAAAGAAAACAATGGCACGAGAGGGAGGAGATGGTGGGGTGTCCTGGACGTAGCCTGCTTCTTAGGGGTTTAACATCTGTAGAGGGGGCTGCTGCTCAAACTGAGCCCTGTTAATTGGCTCTGAGGAAGATGGACAGATGGGCAGATGAGTTGAGAGTCTTGTTTCCAGATGCTTAGTCAAAACTGAAGGGGCCCCTGCTCTCTGTGGGTCCATGAGAGGCTGGGTGCATGCAAGGCTTACCCAAGTAGGTAGTGTTTGAGGGTGTTTTCAGCTGGTTGGATGCTTGTTGTGGACTGCCTTTGGGGTTAATCTATGTCCTCATTAAGAGGTGCAGTGAGTGAGTGTGTGGTTGTGGAAGTGTTCAACAGAAAGAATTTAGGAAAGAACTAGGGCCCAGGCAGCAGTCCCGTTTGCTGATTATCAGTTGTATGGTGTGGGACTGATGACTTCATCTCTACCTCAGTTTCCTGATCTGTGGACCGGAGAGGATAATGACAGTGCTCACCTCCTGGATTTCCAGGGAGTTTTAGAGGTATTCCTATTGGAGGCAGAGCCTTGGCTGGCACTCAGGAAGTACCAAGGAAGAGTGGGGCACTATTGTCTTACGAGGGCAACACTGAGGGCATTCACGAAAAGCACACTTACTGAGGGGCTGGACAGATGCTTCAGTGGTTAAGAGATCTTGCTGCTCTACCAGAGGACCACCTGTGTGAGGGAGTTCAAGTCCCTCTGAGGCTAAGAGAGAGCATCAGATCCCCTGGAGCTGGAGTTACAGGAGGCTGTATGCCACTAGATGTGGGTGCTGAAAACTGAGCTTAGGTCCTCCTGTAGAGGAGTATGCACTCTTAACTGTGGAGACATCTCTCCTGCATCAAAATAAAGCCTTAAACAACAACAAAACCATGTCTCTGAACTCTGAGGCCCCAGGACTATCCTGGGATACCGGTTAGCCCAAGTGAAAGTGTCTGTAATGTGGACAGCTTTACAGTGTCACTTGCTTTATGGGGGGGCTGGTGGGAGCAAAGATACCACCTGAGACGTCACTCTTTCCTAAAGCAGGCCCTCCATCAGTGCTGAGACTTGGGATCTTAGTTTTGACACTAGCCTTCCAGAAGGAGTAAGCATAGTATCTGGGATGGCTAGAAGGTATAGGGATATGAGTGACCCAAATGAAAAGTTTTACTTCGCCCTGACCACTACACCATGAGACATTCCCTTTTCATCACTGGTCTAGAGAATGTCTTATTTTTGTGTCATAAAGGAAAACAGACATAGCCTGGGAGCCATAATATTTGTTAATTCCCAAGTGCCTCAATCACAAAGCTCTACTGGGGGATCTGAAGAGACCAAAAGGTCTTCCGGTATGGGGGACGGGTTACCAGTTCTTCATGCTCCACCCAACCATCTTGATGGTTTTTGACTGACACATGGGGTAAGGCTATGGTTAAGGCAATGGTTTGACAGTAGTCAGGAGCCCCAAACCTTGGGCTTATCATTGGTGTTCCAATGTCATCTCAAGTCACTAGGTTATGTTACCAGAGCATCAGATGTAAAGTGCAAAGGTTCCCAGGGTGACACATGTATCACATGATCTGATTGGCAGGTTCCTCTCATGAGGATGTGCAGAGTATGTGGGCATTTGTGTTTCCATTAGTCACTTGTTCATTCAACAAATTCAGATTACACAATGCTACATCCCTAATATTATACAGATGAGAAGTACCCTACCCTTAAAGATGGTCCAGTCAGGTATAATAATCAACTCCCCACCCTTCTTGGTCAAAAAACTCTTCCTTTCTTGTCAAAAGATTTGCATGTTCAGCAAAGCTGGGTTGGCTCACTCTTACCTAGAACATTCCAGAGCTTGACCAATTAAGAACTAAAGACTTCTCTTCATAAAACTGTATTTAGAGTTGTGTGATCAGGATGCTAAGTGCTCCTCTGCTCTAAATTTGTAGCTCTCAGAATCTTCTGGGTCTCTGGCTTCCAAAAACAGCCTCAAAGATGAAAGAAATATATCCAGTTTGGGGCTGATTCTTAGAGCTTCTTCGAACCTTCGATATTTAAAACACTGTTCAGTACAAGCTCCGTCTTTAGACAGGGTCTTCAGACTTTGAAAGCTTTTCTGGAAATAAATGCCTTTTAGGTTTTAAGTGCTTTTCAAAAATATGAGGAGGCAGAAGATGGCAAGGACAAGTCTGGGAACAGAGGCCATATTGTTCTTTTTGTGCTGACGGGACCTCTCGGGGCTGCTTGCTTCTGTCTGCTCATTGCCGGGCTGTTATTTTGATAAGGAGACTTGAGAGTACGTCCTACCCTAGCAGTCATTAAAACCTCAGCACTTGGGTCATTGTGGAATAGCTTCCGAGCTACACAAAGTCCTCTAAACAAAACAGTCCACACCCTGGCCCCAGGCTGTGGACCGTGGCTAGTTCTCGGAACTGGGCTCGGAGCTCCCACCAAGGAGCCAGAGGTCAGGAGCCACCAAACAAGCTGGGCGCAGTCAGCAAGCCCAGCCAGGGAGGAGGAGAGAGCCCAGCCTTCCTTGCCAGTCTGGCAGCTCCCCCTAAGTGCTCAGAGCTCCGAGCCCATCCCACACACCCGTGCTAGTCACTGCTGTGTGTTTACATGAGTAATGGAGCTGCCGGGGGAGGGGAGCTGGGAGCTGCGCTGAGCCTGCTCGCTGCAGCTCGGAAGCTGATATCCACATCAAGTCCAGACTTCCAGGGATGAGGCTGGGGAGCAGTGCCCTGCCGGATCTTTGCTAAGCACAGGCTTTCATCAGGCAGATGTGTGGCGACTGGAATGGGTAATGTCTCTTTTCTCCTTACTTGATTTTGCTTGTATATCTGATCGTTCCAGAGAGGTTTCCTGGGACTGACTTGTAAACTAGTGTTTTGAGGAAGAATGCCATGAGAATTGTAGTTTGGGAAGGGGTCCCGAGCCTCCAGAAACTGCTTCTTACCCCACACTCCCCACTTTGAATGTCAGGAGAGAGTAGCTTTAACTGAGTTTCACTGACAGTAAAACTCATATCCAAGGCAGAAAAACAAATTAGTAGGAAGTAGCATGTATGTAAATTGAGTCCAATATAAAATGTCCTAAAGCCACTACCTAATGTGTATGAGTGTGCCTGCGCATGCCTGCGTGTATATGTGAGATGCATAACAAGAGGCTTCTTGCTGTTCAGATATGATTTTCTTCATAACTGTCCCTCAAAGTAATAAAAATGTGGGCGCTTTGAGAGCTCCGGAGAGATTACTTGGGGTGGGAGGGAGGCATTTGTCTGGAGTTGGTTAATGGGCAGCTCAGTGAATTAGTTGATTTTAGATTTTCAGGATTTGACTGACTGATGTGAGAGCTGGTGGGGGGCAGTCAGGGTACCCATAAACAGCCCGAGTTCATCATCACCTATGTCATTTGTAACTATGGCTTATTAATAACACACACACAAAATCAACCCCCACAGGAGTCAGGCTAATCTCAGTGTAATCTCTGGAATTTATTTTAAATAACCCTCCAGCTCTTCATAAAAATATATTGAAGGGGAAAGAGAACACGCTGACTCGATGTATTTGCCAGATTTGCTGAGATTTGAGACATGCTGGCCACAATATTATTAGAAAATGCATGTAATAGCTTGTTACTGTGAGCAGTGCTTCTCACTAAGGCCGTCTCTCATTGGTATAGTAATTTAAGAAAACGTTCCCATCTCCAAACTCACCCGAACGAGTGATGTTTTCAGATGTTACTTTACTATGATGATGTCACAGGCTGGCGTATCTTTTGGGGTTCAAAATACAAGATACCAAACAGAAGGAGTTCGTTGCAAGTCTGGCCGGGGTTACTTCTATTCTGACAGGCCAGGAGTGGGATGGGGAAGGAGTGGAGGACGGGGTGGGGGAGGGTAGGAGTGGGCACGTGTGTCTTCCTTGTCATCTCCCGTTTTATTTATATTAATTGGACTTGGGAAAGTTGATAGCTTAGCCTTTACCAAAGTTCCA
This sequence comes from Sigmodon hispidus, assembly GCA_004025045.1. Taxonomy (NCBI): domain Eukaryota; kingdom Metazoa; phylum Chordata; class Mammalia; order Rodentia; family Cricetidae; genus Sigmodon; species Sigmodon hispidus. The sequence continues at coordinate 105,810 of PVIH01002198.1, read as the reverse complement.
CCCTTTAGAGACAGCAGCATCCAATGAGAGGGTGGCTGACATGTGAGAGTCTCGCTATAGGAGCAGAGAACACCATAGTAACCCTTCTGTATCTCTTACTGAGAATTTATGACAATTATTCTCTGTCTGTTTTCAGCGCCAAATCTTAAAGGCAGACCACGCAAAAAGAAAACATGTCCCCAGAGAAGAGATTCCTTCAGCAGCTCGAAGGATTCCAACAATAACTGTGATGGTAAAGCAATCAGCAAGGTATGGTCGGTCGTCAGCATAGTGGCCTCCTGATTGGTGCCTCTTCCAATTTTACCCTTTGACCTATTGATTTCTGGTGTCTCAGTGGCCAGGTTTGATTCAGAATCTGCCTTTGGTGTTCTCAGCTTCTGGAGTTTTAGGCCATGTCTGGACCGGATACTTCCCTAGTGGCTAGGGGTGTGGAGAATCTGGTAGGAGGCAGGCATTTTGATTAGTCAACAGAATAACGTCCCACCTCCCGGTTTGGCTTGTTGGGTAAAGGACGTGATTAAGCGCCGGTGTCATTGAGGCTGAGATTTCATACTAGATGACATAATGACATAGTTTACTTTGCTCGTGTCAAAAATAGACCAGCTGAACCATCCTGTCTCTGAGCATACAAATCTAAATATGCTTTTGAGATTAACTGGAGATGAAATAGAAATGGCTAGAATTAATCTTTTTAGTCATCCCCTCCCAAGTCATCTCTAATTCATATTAGGGTGAATTAGAGCTACATGGAAAACTATTTGTGTGTATGCACACATTCATAAAGGTCAATATACGTTTTAAAGATTTTTCTAGATGCAGAAGGAAAGCCTCTGTTTTACAGGCCTGTTGGCTCACTTTGAATGAGCATTCTTTGGAATCTTTGAAATGTCCGAAGTATTTAGTGAAGTGTCACTTCATATTTTTAGACTTATCTTTTGGGCTTTTTGGAGCTTCAGCCACGTTTCCACATTCTGGCTCTTGGGTGTTAGTGTTTTGTTTTGTTTCTAGGCCAAAGGTAGTTCTTCTAATCCATCTAGATCAGAATCAACTTCCAGATTGGAGTTAGCAAAGCATTTCCAGATCCTAGTGCTTAAGGACTGGGATGTGGGGGCACACTGGGTATAGTGATGATTCTGACATTGGAAAAGAATGGTCTGAGTTTCATATTGTCTGCCTGCCGTGGTTTGTACTGTGTCCCCTACCCCCTTTCCAGTGTGTCCAAGTGAACTGTGGACTTTTACATTCCATAAATCTTATCTTCAAGTATGACTCTTTCCACAAAGTTCTGAGGGCTCTTTGGCCAAGATTTTGTCATGCTCCCATGATTTCAAAGGGTTTTCAAAGCCAATCTGCAATAGTGTATTTTTCATTTTTCTGACGAAATACAAACCTAGCGTTTTCTGAAGTTGCCTATCCCCTACACATCCAATCTCTGCAAGTGAACATACATGGATACCATGAAGGATATTTTCTTATGATTTGAGCATCTCAGCCCTGGAACCACCACCTACCTAGGACCTTGGAGTTTATGACCTTGAATGAGGACAGCATCATGGATTCTTTCCCTGAAATGCATCCTGAGAACCCTACAAATACAGCTAGAGCAAGGTGTTACAATGGCTGACACGTAACGGAGAATGCAGCCAGCATCCACGCTGTGTTTCTTCCGGGGTATTCTTAGTCTGAGCCCACCAGGATGAAGGGCTGATGATGCTTGTTATTTGGAGTGACTACTAATGTATGGGAATTACAAAATTCATACGAGGACTCATGAAACAGAAGAAATAGATGGCAACTGATCACATGGACTGTGTTAAATGTTCACTAATTTACCCTCTTTATGAGGGATGACAGCCAAGCCCAGATCCTCCTTCACCCTCCTCCTATTAGTTCTGCCAGTGAAAATGGTCGCCATGGGACAGACCCTCCTTTCAACATTCCTGTGCTGTGATCAGCTCCTGGGAACTAATGGAGTATTGTAGCTTCTCTTGGAGTCTTGGATTACAGTCTTGCCTCGGATACTTCAAATGGGTCTAGAGAAACCCACTAACTTGGGAAGATTAATTTGAAAGTGTGGTGAGTGTATCTGTTGGCACCTGCCTGGAAAATCCTGCAAGAGTAACAAACCATCCTTGAGACCATGAGAACCATTTAAAAAGGCATTTGGGTCTTAAACTGGTCTTTTGCTATGAAATGTTGCAGTAAAGAAGTTAAGTCTTTGACCATCTGCTTATTTCCTTCCGGAACCTGAACCAATATTTTACATAATGGTGAGCTGCTTGGCTCTCAGACCTGTGCATATTTTCAGAAGTGCTACAAACAGACCATTCTTAACCATGGATAAGTGCCAGCTTCCTACAGCTGCACACAGCAGAACTTCTAGCATGGATGTACTGGTTTTTCTGTGGTCATGATGTCACCTCCAAAAGGGTTCACTCTTCGGGTATAAACAGAACAACATCTTTGTAATCCACTGCTTTCTCTGGAAAAGAGAATTTTGTGGCTTTCAAAAGACATGTGTCTCATGAGGAGGAAAAGCACCCAGCCCTGGGAGGGTATTGTGACTAAGCTCAGCTCACATCCTGTCATTTGCTGGAGCCATTTACAACATAAGATCCATGATCAAGGCTTGATCAATTATACTAGAAGGGTCTTCTTAATTTAGAACTCTAGTGACGGAAAGTAAATGCTTGTATATATGTGTGTGTGTGTGTGTGTGTGTGTGTGTGTGTGTGTGTGTTAAGCATTTTCTAAAGCCTAGACATGTAACAGGTGGTTTCTATGCTGGAAGAAACAGAGGAAGACAAAGTATGCTAATGCTGTGTGCCCTTCCATTCTACCACATCCGTGGCATTTCAAGTTGGAAGTATGATGCATACATTAGTTTTAGTGCCTTTCACCTTAGTTGGTCCTCAGAACCATCCCCAGGGATGATCACTCTCTATTTACCAAGAAGCTTAGAATAGCCTGTTCCTTGCTGGTTCACCATGGCTGGCCACACCTGTTGATGGAGAAGAGCAGTGATAACCTAATTCTGTAGAAGAATGTGGTTAGTATCAAATAGGTATACGGTTTCATTGAGAACATTAACTGGCTTGGCTTCTATAATTAGCATGCTGTCAATCACTCTGAAAACCCCAGAGCTCTTAGTGAGCTCAACAGGTGTGCAGTGCTCAGATCAGGACACTTAACTTCCACCCTCTGAAGGTCATGCTTTCTCAAGGTCAACATTAAGACTACCTACCAATTTCCATTTTAACAATTGAATTACAGTAATTTGGTATGTTAAACTGCTGGGAATGTTTTGAGTTGATATGGGGAAAATCAGTAGATAATAAATAACTTGCCTGAGTCTTACCAGGAAACAAAAAGTTCATTGAGAAATAATGCAACCAGCTAATCTGAGATGTATAGGCCACCACTCCCTTGATAGCTTCTTGGTGAGCATCTTCTGTCCCCTTAGCGGAACCCCTGGAATGCAGGGTGGAGTTCAACAGGTGGTGGCGTGACCTCACCTGGAGCCTTTGTCTTGAACAGAGAGGATGAGCCACTTCAGCACTGACCCGCCACCCCATGTGCATTCTTTCCATTTCCGGTATTTCTACTCTACACATACAAGCAGAGGGTTATCTATCTATCTGTAAAACTCTGAGTCCCCTAGCCAGGGTACTCCTGTCCTTACAACAGAGATAACTGGTCTGTTATCACTGCAGATTTAGTCCTCACAGCTTTTAGCTGCTTCCCTATGTATGTGAGATTGAGGCTTGGAGGCAGTCAGAACTCAGTTCCAAACTTGGGCACTTCCACCTCAGTATCGTGCTCCAAGATAACTCAGTTATCTCGCCTATAAAATGAGTTTTAGCCGTTTCTGTGGACTCGGAAGCAGCACAAGGTTGAGCCTCTCACTGTCAGCCCCACATAGGTGAAGGGTTCTTTCTCTTGAGTGCATGGGTGCATAGAAGAAGAAAGTTCCAGTGACTTGAGAAAACCACCTCATTTTGTTTTGTATGTGACTTGATAAATCGCACTTCTCAGCAGTAGATGTTGTAATGCCTGGAAATACAATATGTGTTTTTTAACTGAAAGTTTGTTTGGACTACCAGCTTAACATCTTAATAAGTTTTTCAGATGTACTAAAACACATTACTCATTCTGCCTGTGCCTCACTGTCTACATTTATATGACAATAATAACCTACTTCACAAGAGTGGTAAACATAAAGGTTAGGGAGACAGATAGCTCAGTTGTTTAAAATGCTTGCTTAGCAATCATGAAGACTTCAGTTTATTCCAGAGAACACAAATTAAAAAAAAAAAAAAAAAGCAAAGCTGGGTGTGGCTGCATGTGCTTATAACCTCCAGTGCTGGAGAGGCAGAGAGAAGCAAGCAGATCCCTGGGGCTTGCTGGTAGACCTACTAACCCTATCAGCAAGATCAGATCTCAGTGAGAGAATAAAATAATGTCACTCAGATCTCCAACAGCACTTGAGCACCAATGTAAACAGATAAGGCAATACAGACAAAAACTAGGATGGTTTTTTGATTTCAGAGGCCAATACTTTATGAAGTGCATAGCCTTAGACACACCAACCTAAAACTTGGCAATGAAAGTCCATGACAGCATAAAGGGTCACAAGATGTCTGTCTTCCCATCATGTCGCAAAGGCAAAAGTTGGAGAATATTGTCAGTAAAAATTCAACACAGGAAAAGTTGTTTTCATCCTATTCCCACAGCCCCTTAAAAATGAAAATCTCTAGCGGTCCCAGTGAGTTGCCCAGGAAGTTTTATTTTTATGAACTCAATCTGAAGAAATTAAAGCAGGGCACTCACTAGAGAGAATGAACAATAAGGAAGCCCTCTTAGAGAGGATGCGTTCCCCTTTAATAAATAAACAGAACCCTTTTCATGTACTTAGTGCTCAGAAGGATCTAAGGAGGCTGAGAAATCTGAAGCAGAACAGTGTTCAATCTATGGGACATTTTTATTCACAATGTTCTCTGGCATTTGCCCTCTCCGTGGCCGATGTCAGCCAGGAGATGTAAAGAATATTGGAATGTACACATTCCCCATGGGTGCATTTGAACTCTAAGTCTGACCCTTTGCACTGCCCCCTTTTACAATTAAAATAACTCAGCAACTTAGTGTTATATTTAACAACCATCAAAGGCCGCTGTGCAACATGGCCGCAAAAAGGGAACACTAGGTTAGCCAAGCTCCAGAGCCTGCCCCGTGGTGTAGAAGGGAGAACCATGAAGCGTCTGCCTCCATTTATGCCTTAGTTGGGGGGAGGGCACTTCCATTGTTCTACTTGGGATTTTAGCTGCCCTCTCCTCTCTTATTTCTGGCAAGAGAACATTTCCTATCATATTCTCAGCTGATGGAAAAACCAAATCCTCATTAAAGACTGCTTTTAGGTATACTGTCCAGGGTTATATTTGGGCATCAGCCTCAGGCGACACGTGACAATGACCTTGCTATATCCCAGCATGGAGAGTTCTAGGTGTCTAGAAAGAGAAAGATGATAAGAAACAAATATGTGTCTCATTTTAAAAAAATGAGATATAAGCAGTATTATTATGAAAGCAAGGTTTCATCAGCTACATTAACAATGGCACCCCCCAGGGAAGATAAAATGTATCGAGGCAAATCAATCATCCCAAGGGACATCAACACTGTTTCTAGTTTGACATGTTCTGTGAATTATACAAAGAATGCTGGCACAACCAGGCCAACTGTGGCCCTCTGGAGATTTGTTTCTCGATAAAGTTTTATTGACATTCAGCCCCAACATTTATTTACAGATTATGTTCATGCTAGACTTTAGTACTTCCATCAAGGCCATAGGGCACAAAAGCCCACCATATCTACCAGATGGCCCTTTACAGAACTTCATTCCCTTTGTCTAGGATAATTATTACTCAAGACTGTTCTTTTGATACCCCTACCTTGCTGTTTCCCCACCAGGGGAAAGTGTCACTTAAATATATGTCTTTACAAGCCTTCCAAGCCTAGGGTTGAATTGATGTACTGTTATTATTCTTTTTCTAGGTGAAAGGTGAGGCCAGGTCAGCCTTGACCAAGCCAAAAAATAACCACAGTAACTGTAAAAAAACCTCAAATGAAGAAAAGCCAAAGTTGTCCATTGGTGAAGAATGCAGGGCAGACGAGCAAGCCTTCCTAGTGGCCCTTTATAAATATATGAAAGAAAGAAAAACACCCATAGAGCGAATTCCCTACTTGGGTTTTAAGCAGAGTAAGTATACTTGTTTTTGTTTCTGAAATATCAAAATTGCTCAGATTCTTTGAATTTGCAAGGGGTGGGGTGGGGGGAGTAGATTTTTTTCTTTTGGACTAATGATTATGTTGAAACCCTAATCTAGGCAGGGTGTTTTCTGTTTATAGTAGATCCACAAATTGTCCAAGCCAAGAATTTTCTCCCTGCCTCTTTCCCATTGTAGCCTTGTGGGACAATTGCAGAGATATTTATAGGCAGGAGTCTGAGGATGATGACTGGAAATAGACGTGTTGGAGGCATCCAGTTTTCTGTTTTATCAATCTGGAGTGTCTGTAACTCCTTTCATATGAGATAATGATGATGATGTAGCCTTATCAGGCCCAGATGTTGCCTGTGTGGATACGGCTTATGAAAGGAAGCCACCGTCTAATAGTGGACAAAACAGACACACACAAACACACACAATCCCTTTGTTTTAAACTTTCTTTTCTTTTCTTTTTTTAATCTGAATTTACAGAAAGGATGAAATCAGTCCACTTGAAGGGAAGTTCCAGTTTGGAGAAACTTTGAGCTAGGCCTGCATCTATATGTTTTTGTGTGTACAAGCTAGGAAACTCATAATTTGAGCAAGAGTCCATTGAAAAAGAGAAGAGAGTCCAGATCATGCTCCTGAGTTCACAGCCAAATATCTATTTTGCTCTGTCTGGATTTACTGGTGCACAAAGCCATAAGCCCCTCTGGCTTGAAATAGTATTTTCTCCAAATGCGTCTTCCTAGATTAAAACCATGTGTCATTCTGACGAAAAACGTCAAACCTGTATGTTTTACATAACAATTTACATAGCTAATAGCAATTGGTCCTGATTGCAAGAGAACACTAGCAGCCATTATAAACTTATATAACGACAGATGATTACAATGTTTGTCTGAAAACTGGCTGCTTGAAATAGAAGTAAAATCAATGTTCTGTGAAGAGCTCTGTCCCATTATCAACAATTCAGATGAGACCAAGGCCAAGACAGGGCTCTTGATAGCCTTGAAACAGTACATGGTTCAGTATGGCTTCACAAACACGTGTCCAAGAGCCTTTTTATTCGATAAGTCCCATTTTGTTCATTTCCCTTACCAAAGGATTACTTGGAGTCCAATATACATTCCAAAGTATCTTGTACAAAATGAACAACAATAAAATATTTCAATACTGATTGAGCAGAGCTGGCTAGACACAGGATTTCTTAAGAAAAAGATTCATTTTTTTTTTCTTAGCATCACACAGGTATCACATAAGTACAGTTACGGAACACAGTGGGTTTATGACTCCGACTCTCTGAGAATGACTACCTTTTCTTACTGTATTACTCATGACTTGGCATGTGACCTGCATGCTTTCTATTCACATGTCGGCCACATGTTGGCAAAAATACAGCTTGATCCTTTAATATAGCCCCTCTATCAAACAGTCTAAGGAAGTAATTATGTCTAAAACTGACTGTTTATTGATCACAGAGAAATCTTATCTGAAGGAGGCATTACTGTACCATTAAGGGTTTCTGTCCAAGAACTAAGCAAGACCCACCCTGTTCTGAATTCCCACATGTTCCCCAAGGTCCTTCCAATGTATTCTCTTTCTTTGTGGATAATAGTACAAACCAAATGATGCTATTTGTCCTTACAGTTCAACTGTCTCTATAGTCTTGTAAATATCTATTAGGAAATATTGTTAAATATTAAGCATAGTCGATCCTGTATTGTCGAATGCCCCTTGGGTAAATTGTTTCCTAGAAATTTAGGTCTCTGGGGTATGGTTGATTTTTTTTTTTTCTTTCTCTTTCTCATTGAAAAACAAAACAAAATGTTTGAATTGACATTTCTTGGAACTGTGTTAATGCAATGCTTATCTAAATACCTATTGTCCCTCTAACAGTTAACCTTTGGACTATGTTTCAAGCTGCTCAAAAACTGGGAGGATATGAAACAGTAAGTGTTTAAGCAACTTAAATGAAATAATTTCACAATCTGACTCCCCTCTACCCCACCCCCTGTCTTTGACCAAAATGGAGGAAACTCAAAATCAGGCCATCACAGGCTGCCTTTCCCAATGGCTCTTACACTTTGGGGGGTTTATTGGGCCAGTTTTGGAAATGCTCCCAATTAGTTCCAGGTTTGGCAAAACTGTAAACTTGTCGTAAAAACTACAAGTGGAAAACATATGTAACTCTCCCCTGTCAGGGAAATTAGTTGGGTCTGTAATTTTTTCCCATGTTGAGAAAGGGCTATTATTGTACAACAAGCCAAGATTGCATAAAAGAAATCTCCCTTGGCAACCTACCTGACATCTGTTCATGTCTAATATGGGAAATGTATTAAAGGCTTTCAGAAGTAATCAGGATTGGCCATTAAGGAATAGAATACAGCAGAGCCTCCTCTCATTCTAAGGCAAAGAAGCTTTATTAGACAAGGGTCACTGCTACATAAACAGGAAGTTATCAGATTTATTCAGAACAGGCTCTGACATTCTTTATCAGCTAATTCTAACTGACAGGAGTGGGTTATTTTTAGCCCACGGGAAAATTTGATGGCCATGGATTTTTACAGCATGTATTTCTGAGCCAATAAAATGTTAGAGAGACAAACTGAGATTAGGATCTTGAAATACAAAAAAGAAAAAAAAGAGAAAGAAAAGATTTGCATTAACGTAGCACAGAAAGATGACATCTGTAATAAAATTAACTGACATAGGAAGATGGCGTCACTGGGAATGTTTTCTCTCTCACACGATGATCGGATTAAGTCGTATAGTTCCTTTGGCAACTGAGCGGGAAATTATTTCTTTTCTTCCCTTAAGAAGTAATCTGAGAGACCTCCATACCACAGTAAAATGGCAGTAACAGACACAAAGTCAAGAGAATGATATTTATTTTCTCCTAAATTCCCAAGCCAGTGGTTCTTGCCATAGGACACATATAATAGAACAATTTAATATCAGAGTCTAGGCATAGGAAAACACAGGAAGTGCTTTTTGAGTCAGATAATCTGGTATTTACCATAGAGATATCTGCTAGGAATTCTGATTAAACAATGTTTGGTGTGAGTATGTAGACTTATAAACTGCTTAATGTATGGGAAAAATGTATGTTTTTAAAGAAATCTAGCACATGAACATGCATAAAATATGTATTTCATACATGCAAGTTCACTTGAAAGATTTGTTTTATGAAAGTAGCCTGTGCAAATATAAATATACTTGGCTAAATCTGCTGATGGATTAGGAGGTGGACTCCTTGGCGCAGTTATAGCTCATGGTTCTGCAAACTCTTGAGCTAATTATAACTCTCCTCTGTGTGAAAAGATGTAAACTTAGTCTCATAAGCCCAGGAGTCACCGTCTCAAGCTAGCCTTGTAAGCTGATCTTTCAACATGAAGAATATGAGGCTGCACTTTTATGAACTGTGACCGCAGCTGGTTACATGATATTTGCTCAACATTATGAAATGTCAGTTTTAAACTCAGGAGCTTCATGCCATGAGCTAATTGAAGAACACTGCAGATTTCATAGAATTAGTGTTTTTTGTTTTCAAATCTTTTGTATCTTTACAAGATATAAAAGTTGGTATAGAACATACAGAAGAAACTTCTGATAAATTTGGGGGCATTTGCATTATTTCCGAATAAATAAAACTTACTCTTTTATTGGATGAATGAATGAATGACCATAAATTAGCAAAGCACCTGACTACCATTTACTTGCCACCATGTGCATGTGAGAGATATATTAGACAGCATGGGAGAAAGGGAAGTTCTAAGCTAGCCATCCGGATCCTTTAAGTATTTACTTTCTCTCAAGAGCATCAGTCATTAAGTTATGGGTGAAAACAAAAAACCCAAAAAACACTGTCCTATAAAAACAAAGAGCTTTCCACAGCAGAAACAAGGAAAGGGGCCTTCAAGGTTCCCATGCACTGAGATGATCTGCAGATGGGTGTGTTAGATTTGGGATGTTCTGAGATGATCCGGAGATGCAGCCGATGTTTTGGATCCAGCTATACCTTATCATGGCTTCCATTAGGAAGCGTTTCAAAATGTAGGTAGGGTCAACTCAAGTACGGAGAGGTCAGTCAACTTAGAATGACTAGTGACTGGGACGAGGGATTGTGAAGAGGATCCCTGATGAATGAAGACAAGAAAAGAAGGCCAGGAGAGGAAGAGTCTTGGATGCTGTGTCTGGGATTGTTTAGTAAGCTGTGTGTGGAAGGAAGCGAGCATAAAAGATGTGTCATTCCATTCTCTAAGGATGAGTTACTCCTCTCTCTCTGGTACTGGGAAATTTGTATCAATGACAACTGGATTAGGAGTGTGGACTCTTTGTTCTATTTATTCTCAACTGCCTTCAGCTCAAATCCTTATGTCCAAGGAGCATGTGTGGGAGATGCATATTCTGGAGGAAATATGGAGGACTTGATTGGTGTCTTCCTTCATCTACTTAGGAACAGAATTTTTAAAAATTCCACTCCCCCCCTCCCTCCTTCCCTCCTTCCTTCCCTCCTTCTATCTCTTCCAAACTCCCTTCTTCTGGCTTCCTATGGCCCTGTCTGCACTTAACTTTGTTTCTACCATCCTACATCTAAGCTTTTGCCACTCCCAGATACACAACATCCCCACCTCCCTGAGTACTTTGACTGATAAACTTAGATGATTCAGTTTTGCAGTGTAGAACATTCTAGAATGCTAGTCTCCCTTCTGTACAAGAGCAGCACAGCGTCTCTGTTAAGTATTTTCTTTTTATTCTGGGAAAAGTTCCTGTCAGTCTGATTGTAGTTTAGAGTCTTTTTCATTTTCAGTAAAGGAAATCAGTTACATGGACAAGGAAACGAAGACATGGCGAAGTAAGGGAGTCTTGTGAGGTCATCACGGTGGTCTTCAGAGTCTAGCTTGCTGCTAATTCCCATAATCATAGTCTTTAGATCCTAGCTTGATGCAAATCCCCAATACAGTTAGCTCTGCCTTCATAGTAGTAAAGGTAAAAGGAAAGTGAATTATAGGTTATTGTCTCTTGTGCCTTCAGTTTCTCATGTATGTAGAATATTGTCTTCAGATTAGGAGTGATGGAGGGGGTCTATCTAATGGCCTGGCTTTTGCTGACATCATCTTTAGCCCATACCACATGTAGTACTGTTCCCAACAACATTTGGCTTCACCTATATGCTCTACCAGATTCAAATATCAAAGGCTGGAAATTGGTCTTCAGGCTAGCTTCTTTGTTTGTTTGAAGTCATGGCTCATGAATACAGGCAAGTACTGTATCACTGAGAAGCACCCATAGCCCCTTCAATTTATCACCCCCTGTAAATCTCCAAATACTAATGTTTCCTAGTAACAAGCCAGTTATAGCCTGAGATTACATCTGGTTCTTAAGGGGGAAAATATGCAAGAATTCAAGTTCAAGGTTAAAAATTTCTAGATAATGGAAGTACTCAGGGCCAGGCCACCTCCACTGTAAAGTTTGTAGATGTTTCTGTGTGTTTGGCTAAAGCTAGCTCTCTGAATCTTACTAGCTGTGAACAGGACTGTTTTAATCAGCTTCTTTTCCTTTGTTGCTACAAACTATTCCAAAGCCGCTGGTTTGAATTTTGGATTATGGGTTATTTCATTTTGGTTCTTCACAATCCTCCAATTGGATTTTTTAAAAGTGGAGCGTAGGTTTCCTTTTAAGTCTGTAGGGTTAACAGACAACTACACATTTCTCTCAGCCTCTTCTGCCCTTACTGGAAGTATAGCAAGTGTCTCTACTTTTAGGTTTAGAGATCATGCATGTTTCTAACAGATCTAATTGCCTAAAACATTGCAACCAGAGTGTTTTGATTGGTTATTAGTAAGGGCTCACTCTTCAAAGACTTCTACCCACCCTTTCCTTCCCAGATACATTAGACCATAGATCTCCCCAATAGGAGGCAGAAAAAAATAGAGCTTTGTCCCTGAGCTAAGGTTTTTCCTGTGTGTCTGGAGAAACAGTTACCACTAGAGAAGAATTTGAAATGTGAGGCTGCACTTCAACTAGTTTGGTAAGATCATTTTGCCATGGCTGACTACCTGACAGAGCAATATTCTAAGAGACAATAGTAGTAACCCAATGGGTGTTGAGGGAATCTTTTGCCAGAACAGAAGGTGGGACCAGCAGAGAAGTGCTCCACCATTCCATCTCTTCCCACCAATAAGGAAGAGCCATGATGGTTTCATCTGGGAGAAGTCACTTGTCTTCCTGCCGAATTATCCTTTGACATCAGATTCTGCCTCTGACATCAATTTTAAGATATCCTCTTACTCTAGGCCTAGTATTCTGGCCATACAAAGCCTTCGGCTTTACTTCAGAATTGTCCAGGCCAAAGATGATGTCATGTCATTTTGACTGGCTTTAGTTCCTGGAGTACTACCAGGAATAAAAAAGTAATCCTCCTTAAATTCAGCCCACCCTCAAGGTATCCAGACAAAGCTCTACTTCTTTGGTAGCCAGAACAATGCTAGGTGCAAGCATATGCATTCCTTGATATATTGACTCTGGACTTGATGTATTGACTGAGAAAACTCAAGTCCAAAAATCTTCTGATTCCACCTTCTTCACTAGACCTTCAGGTACCAGCATGATTTTATACTTTAAAAACTGGCTAACCTAAAAGTGTGTGTAATTGTGTGAGTACATTTCTCTCTCTCTCTCTCTCTCTCTCTCTCTCTCTCTCTCTCTCTCTCTCTCTCTCTGTGTGTGTGTGTGTGTGTGTGTGTGTGTGTGTGTGTAAAGCAGTAGTTTAGGTGTCATTCCTCAGGTGCCCTCCACTTTTTTCAATGAGAATAGCTTTGATTTACTCATTCACAATCTAAGGCATATAAACAACATACTTGATGTATTCACCCCCAGCTCTCACTTCCACTTCCTGCAGGGTTCCCATCATGCTTCTGTCCCTACTTCATGGATCCTTTTTGGTGTGTTTATTTTGCTTGCTTTGTTTTGTTGGTAGTGGATTTGGCTTTGTAACTCTCTGAGTCCAATAAGCATCTGCTGGAATGTTGACTGATCTAGTTGGCTTCATCCTGTGTAGCTCTTATGCAGGAACCAGGGCTGCTATGAGCAAATGCAATGGCCATATCATGCCCAGATGACAGGCTGTTTGCCACTTTTTTGAGGGAGGAGAGTCTTGTACTTGTTTTTGAGTAATAGTCTCACTTTGGACTTGGTATTACCAAGTAGGTTAGATTGGCTGGCCAGTGAGTTCCCTCACCCTAGGCCCACCCATCTCTACCTTTCCAGTGCTGGAGTGATAAGCATGAACTATCACCCATGGTTTCTTTCATGCAAGTTCTAGAGAAGGAGTTTGGGTCTTCATGCTTATGAGCAAGTATTTTACTGACTATGTCCATACTCCTCTCCCCAGATATTTTTGCAACAACAGGATAGTTTCATCAATCACACTGAGGAAGATGGCCATATCCCAAATCCCCAGCATCTTAAATGAGTTCCTTAGAATGACAAGAAAAATACATATCAATAAAAAAATGACTCATCATGAGAATAGCTTATACAGTCCTTCTGTTCTACCTAGAGAGACAAAAGGTCTGTGCAGATAGACCCATTTAACTGATCAGAGTGTGGGCAAGTGACAGTCAGAAAGGTGTCGTGAGAAGCGATGAGAAGCTTCAGCAGAAAGACAAACTGTTATATAAAGTAAAATGCAACTTGTGCAGATGACCAGAGTGAGAACAGCTTCTGATGTGATGTGATGACATGGGTACACTTAGGCTGTGACTGTGCTCCGATGTGTACCCTGTACCCTCCCCTCATCTAAATGAGGCCTTGGTACCAGAAGCTTTGGAGGAAAGGGATTGTGCCTTGGCTGGGGGGCATTGATAGCCTTGGAATAGATCAGTTTAAGATTGTATCCTTTATAAACTAGATGGAGATTGCAGTTATACAAATAATAATTACTGTGAGAGGGATATCATGAAAGGAGCTGGGCTCTAAACCGAGCTACACACATAAGGATTTCACATTGTTGTCCTTGCTGGTATGTGTAATAGGTGGCCCTGGATATTGAAGTCAGATGACTAAGATGACTTCATGAGAAATTGAACACTGTAAAATTTCACACTGCCTGGGGGCTTTAATTGGGCCTATAGTGAGGTTCTAAGGAAAAAGAATTTCTTTTATTAGAAATGGCAAGATGCCATTTTGCTACCATCCCTACTTCCTTAGATTAGAATCGATAACACAGCGTACATCATAGCCTGAAGATTTTCTTTACTGCTCTATGTTTTCCCTGTGAACGCCACTGACAGTGGTATTTTTTATAAAAAGCCTTCTACACTGTTTGTATTAAAATGTCCACACGGACTTCATTTTTGTCCTGTCGTACTTTCAGAGGAGCACTGGACATGCTTAGGTATAGTGGGTAAGCTGTGGGATTTCCCCCGAATAACCAGTGGCCGATCTTGCACCTGTTATTCTGCAATACCGTGATCTGTATACAAAAGTAAAATTTAAGAATCCAAATAAAAGGAGACCATGTTGCATAGGGGAGGATAGTGCTTGCTGTGCTGCTTTTACTCACCCAACTCAAAAGTGTGCACAGTGAACATTTCACCTTTGAAATATGCTTATTTCCATGGATTCATTGAATATTCCATTTTCCTGCTTTGTGTGAATAAAGAGAGATTTCATAGGCACACCTCCACTTGACTCAGACTGCTCTAGTGATGGGAGGAAGCAGAGATGAGTGTAAATTTTCCTGCCAATTTGATCACTTGCTAATCTATATATCTATATGAGCATTTTATTAGTTTTTGTTTGTTTGTTTGTTTGTTTTGCAAAGCAGGAATCACATTGTAAGGTTCAAAGAATCAGAAGATGCATAAACACGTTTGGTGAAAAATATTTTCTTTAATTAAGTCGTGTGACTGGTCACTCACCTTCACCTGCTTTAGGCAATTAGTATCATGTGTCATCCATTTAAGCTTCTGAACTAGTATACAGTTCAGTTGAAATGTGACTTTATTTTGTATTATATCACACAGCATAAAAGAACAGGGTGTGCGTTTGGGACCTTGGGGGCAAACAGCTGTATGAATAGCTGGGGGAGGAGGAAGGAGGGTGCCTTAGATGAAGTTAGCAAAGCAAACACTTGGAAGCCATTTTCTCTTTTAATTGTTAAATGAAAGATGTTTGAAATCCCTTGTCTCCCTTTGAAACCCCCTGGAGCCTCTGTTTCTGAGTGTCCAGAGCAGTCAGTCCATTATCTTCTGAATGTTGCCTATCTGTGAACCTGATGCTTTGGCTTCTCTTACGATGCTAGATTGAATCTCTCATTGCCATCTTTCCAGATAACAGCCCGGCGTCAGTGGAAACATATTTATGACGAGTTAGGTGGAAATCCAGGAAGCACCAGTGCAGCCACCTGCACTCGCAGACACTACGAAAGGTAAGGGGCAATCTCCTGAAAAGATCCTCTCTTAATTAAAACTGTCCTAATTAGAAGAAGACTCTGAGCCCAGTGATGGTGAAGCATACTTTTAATCCCAGCCCTCGGGAGGCAGAGGCAGGTGGAGCTCTGTAAATCTGAAGCCAGCCTGGTCTATAGAGTGAGTTCCAGGACTGTTACACAGAGAAATGGTGTCTGTGGTGTCAGGGGAAACAACTCTGGACAAAGACAAGATAGAGGAAATCTGAAGAACCTCTGAGAAGACAGAAAATACCTTCCCCCACTCTAGCATTCTCCTCTACATAGCATGTTCTCTGGTTACCCGGACTAAAATTAGATGTGCCTTTCCTTAGGTTTTGTCTTGTGGCCACCTGTTTGGCAATGCCCTTCCCCCAACATGTGTGGATTACTAGGGATGTTCTCAGGAGTCTCATTTACCATGAGATCTTCGTCTTCTGGAAAACAAAGATGGGAAATGCTATCATGAGGTTACTGTGTGACAGGGCACTGGAAAGGCATTCCTCAGCCAGCACAAGAGCACGGCCTCCGATAATGTGTTTTTCTTTTCCATTACCTTGTTATAAGTTTTTCACTTTTAGCTATGCTTTCTTTCAATCAAGGAGAGTTCAGGCTGAATTCTGCATGGCTTGGTTTTCTAATAATCTCTGCCTGTTTCAGAAAAGTACTGATGATATGACCAAGAAGGAATACAGCAGAGCCTCTGGGGAAGGCTCTAAAGATAGGATTGTGTCCCCTCTGTCACCCCTTCTCCCCTTGTGTGCTGTGATAGCAGTGTGCCTACACTGCTGAGAAATGGCAGTAAATTCGTGAAGAATGTTTGCATCATTTTTCAAGCCCATTCTTAATGTTTAGGCTGTACCAGCTTCCTTACAGCTGGTCCTGCCCTATAGAAGTGGGGCAGGGATAGATAATGTGTGTGCACTTCTGTATGTGTGAAGAAATGTGCACACATGTCTATAGTTGTAGAAGCCAGAGGTCAACTCAGAATTCTGCCTCTGTTGCTCTATCTGAATTTTCTTTTCTAACACTGTTCTAAAATACTCTGATGTCATAAGTGAGAGAAAGCATGTGTGCCCAATAAAGAAGCAATCTGGCTTCAAATGCAGAGCTGGAGAGTTCAACTAGAAGGGAGAATGTGTGTGTGTGTGTGTGTGTGTGTGTATGTGTATTATACATGCATATGTGGAGGCCAGACAAGGGTTTTGCATGTGTGTTAATTGTATCTGTTGTATACACTGAAGTCAAGATACATTAAGTTAGCTGAACAGGGCAGTTAATGTGGTGGTAAAAGGTTAAGGTGCTAATATTTAATTTCCTGATTACTTTTCTCACAGTCAATTATCAAGCTGTCTGTCATCCATGAAACCCACTGTGGGTGATATACAGCATCCTTCATAATTCCCCTCACACAATAGGTGTTTACCACATTTTCCTGAAGTTCAGGGCTGTGTTTATCTGTATCTCATTTAACTAAGTGGCCAGTTAACAAAGCTTACAATGCTTTCCTCAGAACAAGAGGAGTAAGTTGATTTGGTGTTAGTACCTCATGCAAATTTCCCCCAGAGTATTCCTAAGAGATTGCCTTGGCCCTGTTGTAATCCTGAAGGTTTCTTAAACATCAATTATAAATGTTCAAATTACCGCTCTTGGTAGTACTGTTTTTTTATATAAATGAGACTATGATTTCTCTCCATACTTAACACCAAAGCCCACACATTCTTGTTACTCACTGTACTGGGCAGCTGATCCCCAGTACAATGCCTCCCTAGGCGAGGACTCTACCCACAGTACTGGAGGCTACCATAACCTACTTATCTTTGGTTTAGGAGCCTCTAATTAAATTATGGCATCAGAAACATAAAAATACACTTTTCTCTGCTTCAGAAGTTCCCAGCTCCTGAACCATTAATTTTAAACGGACCCAATGACAAAATCGCTAAAAGGAGTCACATAGCTGTAGCTAGTTTACCTTCTTGAAGAATGAGCTGCATAGTTAAGTGAATTTTACAAGGTATCATATGGTCAAAAGTAGATCAAAATTGGGAGATTGGGAGGGAGAGAAAAATTGAAAATTGAATCGTGTGTGTGTGTGTGTGTGTGTGTGTGTACCTCTTGTGTTAGTCAAGAGGTTTTATCAGTAAGAATAGCCACAGAGGTGAAAGCAATGTATTTTATTTAATGATTCACTATTTCTAAGAGGCGATTACCAGACAATGTAAATTGTCAATTTGGAAAGCCCTAGTAACTACAACCCATTCTGAAAGGTGCTTTAAATTTCTTTTCTTTCTGAATTTGTAGGATGGGCTTAGATATTCTGTAAAGATTTGCTCTCCCATTGGGTTACCTTTTTCAAGAGGCGTAATATGCTCTTCCAATTCTAGAACTTCTTTGGTCAGTGTTTAACTTAGGGTGCAGTGAGTAGACTAAAACCGCATTAAGCTTTCAGTACAGAGACTTTACTGTAGGAGGAGGTGGCTTCAGCAGCAGGAAACAGCTCCAAGTGCTGATATTGAATACCAAGGAACTCTTACAGGTTCCCTGGGATAGAACTAGAGGGAGGTCATGCTAGCTCCACTCACAAGTTTCAGGAGTGTGCCTGGAAGAGAATTAGGGGGGACCACCCATTGCTCTTTGGCCTCAGGGAGGAGCTCTGGGGACCTCAAGACGACTGTTCATGTTCAAGGGCTTTTGGGACTGCTAAAAGAAATGAGGGTCTAGAGTGAATGGTTTCGGTGTTGTCATCATGATAACAACAGTATCTAGGAAAACAAGAAATGGTCCTTTCTGTCTTACTCTAGTTTCCAGGATTTCAGCTGGAAGACAGCAAACAAAAGGGGTGTGCTCTTTGAGCTTCCATATTATAGCCCCAGCTAACACAGCATCCAAGGGGAGAATGGGAGTTGAAGATCAATAGCCCCATGACAAGAGAACGCTACTACAGGAAGTTCTGACCTGGGTCTGGTCGCAATGGCAGGAGTTTACAGAGTCTACAGCCCAGGGCATCATGTGCCTATTCTACACTGAATGCAAGCCCTTGGCTTCTCTTCAGCAAGAGGTTTTTGCCATCTAGACTGTTAGTTTCTGGCAAGTTGACATCGCCAGTTATCCGGGAAGAAGAGATCTCTTTTGAGGAATTGCCTTCATTAGATTGTCTGTGGGTAGATCTGTGGGACATTTTCTTTACTAATGACTGATGTGGAGGGCCCAGGCCACAGGAGTGCTCACCCCTGGGTGGGAGTTCCTGTATAAAGAAAGGTAAATGATCAAGCTACGCAGAGCAAGCCAGTAAGCTGCATTCCTCTCTGTCTCTGCTTCAGTTCCCGCCTCCATGTTCTTGCTTTGCGTTCCTGCCCTGGCTTCCCTCAATGACAGACTGTGATCTGAATGTACGAGGCAAATAAATCTTCTCCTCCTCAGGTTACTGTTGGTCACAGTTTAGTGACAGCAATAGAAAGTAAACCAGGATCACCAATAATCCCAAGGACCAGAGGATAGGAAAGAGGCTGGGACATATTGCTTTGACTGTTTGCTTTTTAACTGCTTCCCCAGAGAAGGACGAGAGAGAACACTTAAGATCAATTCAGGGGCTTCGACCAAAGAAGAGGCTGGCCTCTTGCTAATGTCATGTTCATTCATTTTGGTCAGTCATAGACTGCATGGCCACAGAGAAAATGGCTGGTTGCTTTGGTGAAGTGCCACCATTTTCAAGAAAAGCTTGGGAAGCTGAGAGAGGTCAGAACTTTGTGGTGGATTTCTAGAGCCTTCCAGAGTTGAGCCAGAACCACTGAACTTCCTTCCTCCTGTGCAGCTGCTGCTTCCTCTCATTTATGTGCCTTTGTCTGTCTGTCTGTCTGTCTGTCTGTCTATATATAGGTACATATATATCACAGTGTTTGTAGAGGTCAAACGTCAGCTTTGGGGATTTGAACTCAGATCATTGGGGTTGATGGCGACTTGTACCTTTACCTGCTGAGCTGGCCCACTGGCCCCTACCTTATTCTCAGAGACAGGGTCTTTTCACCAATCTGGCTCATCTGGCTAGCCAGCCAGTTACAAGCATCTGACTGTCTCTGCCATGCATTGAGGTTATTAGTGCTCTGCTTCTCCTGGCTTTTCTGGGGGCACTGGATTTCAAACTCAGGTCTCTCTGCCTGCTGAGGCAGCTCCATAGCCGTTCCCCTGGTTTCTTACTCTTTTCTTCTAACATAGAGGGTTGTGTTTTCCCCACCTCCCTTCTTCCATCTTGATTTTCTAGAAAATGACAGAGGACCAGTAATACATCACATTATCTACTGATGTATTTTTTATGCAGTATGATTCATGATTTCCAGTAAATGTTTTTGTTTTACTACAAGGAAAAAAAAAACCTCACCAGCTCCTCATTAAATGTTACTTGTATATTATTAGTTGGGCACTTTGGGTTTATTAATGAGTGTAATAATAAAAGTGTGGGCTGTGGAAATGAATCAATGGGTGTTTTTATTTAAGGCATAGGCAGAGACTGTACAATGGCTGTGAACGCCTCGATGTTGCTGAGGGCCCTACTAGTCCAAACTTGTCCCTGATTGGTTTAAATCAAATAGGTCCAAGCACTTCATAAAAATGTCTTTGTCAGCCTGCTTTTGCTTCTAAACCTATTCATCTCTGTCAGTTTTTAATATTAGTACCAGGCTCCTGGCCATAGTCCATTAGTACTGTACTTAATCGCTCATGTTACAGATGATTACCGATATAAAAAGCCTTCGTGTTTTCCCATCGCAAGGCTGTTGCTATGTAGATGTCTCAAACTCAGCAAAGCTTATGAAATGTGGCTGCTTTCAACATTTCTTGTTGAGATTTACAGATTAAGTTACTGTGGATGATGACGCCAAGGAAATGTCTGTGTTCTCCTGGGCAAAGGGCTCTTCTGAGTACCACATTTTCTTTTTTTGTCCAATCTTGAAGACGCCTTGAATTGCTTTATTTTTATCAGTTAAGGAACAAAAACAAAAATGGCTACTTGTGTGGACTTTTCATAGCTTGATTTTTCCTGGAATAGTAATTCATTTTAAATGCTTTGTTTTCATATGCAGATTTTCTTCTTTTTTAAAAAAGTGCTTTTGAAGCACAAGAGGAGGGAATCTTTACACAAATACTAGATGACTGGTTTTAATTTTCTCGAATAAATTATGTGGTCTGTTTGTGTGGAACACATGAAATCATTATTAGAGATTTTTAAAAGGAGCATCGAGACTAAAGTACTTTGTGCTTTTCTGAGTATTTAGAAAATCAAAATCATAAGCAAATGTATTTGTTTGTGAGGGAAATGAGGCATTATACTTCATCTTCTGGCATGCATAATGTCCAATTTCAAATTCTAGCCGTCTGCTTTCCCGGAAGGGTTCCTTGGTCAAGACTGTCACTCTACTCCACGGAGCTCAAACTGCTTACTGTGGAAAGTGGTGGAAGGTGAGCCACACCCAACCCAGTCGCAGGGGACAGAAATTGAGTGGCATAGTATAGAGGGTGATGGGGAGGTTGGGAGGGAGGCTTTGTGCTAAGTAAGAGAAACACTACTTAAAATCAAACCCCAAATCTTTCAGGTTCTAAAAAAAAAGAAAAAAAGAACAATTCAGCTAATCGTAACTAGACATAAGGCCATGCGAAAGAAAGTTAGGGTGAGTTCTTCTTCTGTTCATGTCTGGTATAGGAGTCCATGTATCCTTGATGCCCTTCAAACTAATACATGCACAGTTGAGAAAGTCACAGACGGGACCCCAGAATTTTATAGCTAGGAAGGCCCTAAACCCCTACTCCGATACTGCCGCTCTTGTGTGACCCATCTGTGAACTATTTGTTACCAGCCCATAAAACAACTTACTGAGGTGGGGCAGCTCCAGATATGCTTCATGAATGCGCTTTGGATCGGAACAGAGTAGTTTTATGTCCGCTGAATGTAATTTTAAAAAGGAAGGAAGAAAAATCAGGGCTTGTATTATGAGCATCTTTTGAACTTCTATTTTCCTGATAACTCAAATTTTAGTAGATTTTTTAGCAAAGTAGAAGGGAAGGGACTTAGAAAGGAGATGAAGTACAAAGAGTCAGCAGAGAAGAGAGTGCCTTTCCACCCACAAGAAGTCTTCCTGCGGGGTCTAGAGTCTAAACTTAAAGAGGTAGAGTTTGAACTTGAGTTCGTCATCAGAGGTAGAACTAAACTATTTTTAGGGCAAGGACTGAGTAATATCATCTCATTAGAAACATCCCGGAACACCCGATTCTGCATCATGAACACAATAAAATGAATGTAAAATTTATTAAAGGGTAGTCCCCTTTTAGAAAATGCCTGTAGAGGGGTAGAGATTATGATTTCTAAGGTCTGGTTTCCCAGTCGTGTGACTCAGAGGTATGTAATGGTAGTTTGTCCTCTTATTGTCCAGGGATTTAGTCCAACAGGTAGATTACTCAGTTCCTCACCCAGAACTGAGTGAAGTCATGTTTGCCTTCTGGCCACCATCTTGTTTATGGAAGTCCCAGCAGGTGGACTATTTCATCTTCCTCTCTCTGCGACACAACCACTAAGCGAGATCTCCTTTCCTCTCGATGCCAGAGGTTCGGCTGGCCCTTATTGACACCCAGTAGCCCCAAAGAGCCACACATAACTTGCTGCTGTATCTGCATAGGTGTTCTTGGCCTGCCTTAGATTCTTCTCAGGCTTACTCCCTGAACAGACCAGAGTCTGGTCAGCATCCACCACCTCCCTCACTGGAGTGACCTCTTATCATCTGGAAAGAATTTCTCCCCACAGGCCAGTCAGGTAATTTCATCCCCAACAGCCTCACTTTAGATTGCTCAGCATGCCTAAAATATTCTGGTGACTTCCCCAGTGCCTGAATATTTCAAGAAACTTAGGGGTTAAAAATGAAAACAAGACTAGCCAGATTCCAGAGTTAAAATAAATAGTAAGTAAATAAATAAAATAAAATAAAACTAAATAAAAACCTTCTTCCTCCTCCTCCTCCTCAGCATGAGCAACAACATTTGAAAAAAAAAATCTCTGTTTAAAAATTCTTAAATTTGCCTCTAGATTCCTGCTGAAATTAATAGAAGTTGGAGTTTACTCTATGAGGGTAGAAACAGCCTCAGGCACATACTCTTCAAGCTGGTTTCTCAGCTGTGCTGGAAGCCTGGCAAGTTCTTTTTCAGACCCCTTCTGTCAAAGCCTTGGCAAATAGCACTTTTTCCTGTCTTTTATTTCCCCCCCTGTGTCCCTTCATTGTGTCTGTGTCCCCCCCCCATCCCCCTCCTACCTTTTACACTTAACAGTAGTGCCAGAGAAACGGTACAGGTCCTTCTGAACTTTTAACGATCATTTTCATCAAGCGTGAATTTAAATTTGAGAACGGATTGTATGCCTTAGCCTCTTTTCTTTAAATTACAAGAGGTTTCTACTTATGATTTTTCTCTCCTCATGATTTTCTCTCCTCCGGGGCTTTATCATTAAGATTAAGGAAGGGAATTCTCAAGCGTGCCACTGCACAAACATCTTTGCAATTATGGGAGTAACAGGCACATGCCTTCACAAAGGAACTATTGAAAATTCAGAAAGCACGTTTCCAAAAGAGAAAGCAGGAGGGGAGGAAAGGGTTCAGATGACAAAAGAATGTAATTGTTTACCATTAAAACATATCTTCAGCTCGGCCACTGGAAACCTCTTGGAACACTGTGTTTTTGTACAAGTTGTTACAAAGTTTGGCCAAAGTTATGAGAGCTGTGAGAAGCCAGTAAAGGTTCCAGAAGCCCTGGCACTGGTGGTGGATTCTAGCATGCCAGGACTTCATGCAATAGCCCTCCATAGACTTGTCCATATGGACTCTCTGCCCGCCATCGTTTGTAGGATGCATATGACATTGAAAACACCCATGATGCTTACTGATTATTTTTGAAATGAAGTTTCTCTGCCCTTGAAATAGATCTATGCCATTCCAGTCAGAGTTAGTCATTGTTTTCCCGTTGAGAAGAATAA
This sequence comes from Sigmodon hispidus, assembly GCA_004025045.1. Classification (NCBI taxonomy): domain Eukaryota; kingdom Metazoa; phylum Chordata; class Mammalia; order Rodentia; family Cricetidae; genus Sigmodon; species Sigmodon hispidus. Next base: position 82,091 of record PVIH01002198.1, on the reverse strand, counting down.
TCATTACAATCTTTTTTTAAAAAATATTTAATGTTTACAGTATACAGAAGAGGGTACCAGATGCTATCATAGATGGTTGTGAGCCACCATGTGGATGCTGGGAATTGAACCCGGGTCCTCTGGAAGAACAGTCAGTGCTCTTAACCTCTGAGCCATCTCTCCAGCCCCTAGTCATTACAATCTTTGGTAGTGCTTTCTGGAGCTGTGAAGGACTGGGTGCTCCTTAGGGGCCTTTTTCTGTTTTCGGCATGTATTATAATCCCAGGGGCATCGAGTCGGCCTCCTGAAGTGCATTCTAGCTTTCTTCATTGTGATCTTCATTTGACAGGCACATACTCTTCAAGTGATGGAAAAAAACATCAGCCTAGACAGAAATCCTCAAAAGTAGAGAGTAAGCATCCCAAAGGCAAGTTGAGAAGAGTTCCATTAGAGGGACGTCAGGAAACTATGGCCTGATAAGTCTAAGTCCTGGGGACGAGATTTCATAGAGAAGCCATTCTTGAATCTCACTTACCATTTAAAACAAAATGGGCCTCATTTTGAACCCCTCCTGAAGCATCCTGGCATGTCGGTTGTGGTATATTGACAGAAGGAATATGCCCTTCTCTCAAGCTGTGGGCCTGCTTCAGATGTGACAGGTTGATTCTTTTTGGAATGGCCATGTAGATTCCATTGACCTGTTTCCTCTGAGAAGAGGAGACTTGTACTGATTTCTTAGACAACTTCGTAGGATCCTAGAAGTCCCTTAACTTGGGCAGATGCAATCAGTTAGGTTACCTCCTAAGGAGCTATTTCTCCACCTATGAAGACGGCCACCTAGATATGGCCACGGGAAGCTCCTCTGTCTAGCAGATCTGTGTTGATCTCAAACTTCACAGCTATGTGCTACTGTCAGCTTGAGGGTTATTTAACCCAATGACAGTACCTGACACTCAACTACAATGAGTCGGATCACATTCCTAGTTCTCCTGCGATGTATATTGCTCATGAACCACAGGTCAAATACTTTGGTTGAGTCCTGTTGATGTTTTGCTACCCATAAATGAAAGGTTAAGATAATATTGATGTAGATATCTGTCTTTGGAAGGATTGAAAGGAAGTCATGCAAATTCCTAGTGTTAAGAAAGGCTTGGTTGCTGCTATTGCTATTATAATTCTTAATCAATATATAAGGATAAGCTGTGCTGGGTATGACTCAGTGGTACAGCATTTACCTCACACATTAACTTTTTTTTTCTTTCTTATCAAAATCAACGCCATAATATGAAAATATTGGTCAGGATCCAATCGTTCCCAAATGGAGGCTGGCTTAGCAAATAACAAGCATGATGTAACATTGATGCCATTGTCTTCTAGCATGCTGTCTCCATTGAAGAGACAGTCTGTGTACTCCACAGTGTATATCTGCATTCTGGTCTTGTTCTGATCCCTAAATACTGTTCTGCAGTTTCCACAGGCGTGGGCTCACACCCAGAAAGGTGGCCAGCATGTACAGTCCTGCTTCCAAGCTCATTTATCCCTTAGTGAGCATGTACACTCCATTTTCACAGACAGAAAAGGCAATTCTACTGGTCCATATTTGATGAAAGATTGCTTCCCACACTTCACAGTGAAGTTATATTTTCAATTTCTGGCTCAGAAGGGAAATATCTAGCCAGGGCTTAGAATTTATCAAGCCTGGAATCAACTCAGAGATGTAATGAGTCCATTTGGGGTCAGATCAGGTCTGAAGTTCCAGTGGAACCAACATGATTTTTTCTTTTCTACAGCCACAAAGAAACCCAGTTAACAGAAGAACAACAGTATTTTTAACCTAACATACATACAGTTTTATTATCTATGCCCCTAACCTGTTCTGCTCTAAATTTTATAGCAAATATTCAAACTTGAATTTTGTCAGCAACTGGTTTAATGCTATGACCATGCCTATGAGCTAGCTGAGGTCGTCTGGAGATCCAAGCACACCCCTAAAGATCCTGACTCCCTTTCCTAATTCTCTGAATTCAATCAGTTCCAGACATTATTATAATATTCTTTTAAGAGGTCTCTATAAATAGATGAATTCTCATTTCTTCTCTTAAGTACCATTTGCTGAATGTTTTGGCCCGAAAGTTCACCCCTTTCATACAAATATGCATCAATTCAGGAGACATTAGTGGTCACTCATTAGGATGAGACACCACATATTTTTGCTCTTCTCACGGGGAAGGGAGGGGGGATTAATAAATATAAGGCTTTTTTTTGTTTTGTTTTGTATGAGGTGTAAATGACGTGCAATATACTTCTCTAATATCACACTGCTGCTTTTTTGTTGAGAAAGATAGGCAAGGCCCTGGAGGATTACAGACTTCGTAAATACAAAATTATCTGCCTCAGTGTTTAAAAAAAAATAATAAAAGGGAGATAGGGTTGGCAAGTTGCCAGATTTCTTACATTACAGTAATAGATTTGCTGACCCCTGACTTCCGTTGTAGAGAAATGTATTGAATATTTTATAATATCAGATGAGGCACATCTCAAACCCTAGTAAGCTGAGAGCCATTATTCAGCTTGAGATTTAGCAAAGCCGTGATATTTTCCAGCCGACAATTTCTTGTATGACGATAATTCATACAAGAATGAATTGTATTAATAAATCAGGGCCATAATGCCCTTGATTTGTTAATTTTAACTTGGGTAGATTTTTAAGTCTTTCTTATTTTTTTTTAAGGGAAGAGGAATAAGAAGGGGGTAGAATCTATCTTTTCACAGTGACTGAATTTAATAAGGATCTCTGTGATAGCAAAATGCTCCCCTACTGTTTCTGCTCTGAGGTGGAAAAATGTTATTCTTGTATTATTCCTGAGGAAAAATAAAAGCTCATGCTGCTCCAAATCTTATGCCAAGGAAAAGGTGTTATTATTTTTTTTCTTTAAATGCATGATGGCTTACCTAGTTCACATCCATTAGTGGCATTGAAAAATAAGCATTTTGCTAATCTGAAATATGAAATCTAGACAAGAAGAAAGACCCATTTATCTTCCAAGCTTTCAATATCTCTCCTAGATGCAGATGGGGGCGTCTGTATGGATTTACTAATGAGAGTATTTTCCTTTTCCACTGCTTCTACCCACCTAAGACTTGGCCTGTGTTCTTTGAGTTATAACACAATGAAAATATTTCTTCTGTGTAATGGATACATTTTTCCCCATGTGCTAGGGGAGGGGGATCTATATTTGCTTTTTATCTGTACAGTGTCTAAGCTGATTAAATCGTCATCATCCTAGAAAAATAATTTGAGAAGCAATCCTCTGAGAGCCCCGGGCATGGTGCATTACACTGCATTCTGTGCATTACCCTGTGCAGTTTCCTGTATTGGGCAATGTTGATCTCGCAGTGGCTAACCTGTTTTCAATGATAACATGTGTACATTCAGAAACCTAACATAGCTTTTGTCCTCTTGTACTGTTAAAAAAACAAAACAAAACAAAACAAAACCCCAACCAACCAAACAACAACAACAAAACTTCTAATAATCAGCTGATAAGATCACATCCTGTGGGGTCATTGTGCAGTACCGGGACAGAAGAACTTGCAAAACCACTCAAGGAAATCGCCACAAACGGAAGTCACTGTACGAACAGGGCTTGTTTATGTACTGTGTGGGAATATGCCCTGTTCTCCAGAGTCCTTTCTACTGCTTTCTCTGTAACTGCTGCCTCTCTTGTTTTATTTTAGGAGATTTTTTTTTCTCCTTCTGAGTGACTATAATTATCTTTCAATGACTTAGAAGTGGAAAAAAAAAAAAAAAAAAACAACCCACATTCGGTTGACCTTCACACACACACACACACACACACACACACACACACACACACACACTGGAAGCTTTGAACAAGCAGAACTTGTGTTTGGATTCAGTTTTCCCCTTAGTCATGCCTCTTTCCAGATACAAGAAACATTTAATTCCTGATTTCCTGCCTTCTGGCTTCAGGCCTTTGACCAGCAAAGTGAAATATATTTTGTGCTGCTGGAGGCTTGCCAGCTGCTAAGTTGACTCAAATTGAGAAAAGAGCAAAGGAGAGAAGGAACAGAGGAGAGGGGTGTGGGCGGGGGAGATCGAGAGAGAGAATATTATCCACCCTCATGAACTTGCAAAATTGGAAGATAAAATTGTGTTCTTCCTTGCTGTATACTAGAGAGCTGAGTTAGCAGAAGGCTGTTAGTACCCAGAGCCAGAGTCTTCTTAGGGTTCCCGCACCTCGTCCTCTGCTTTCCTTCCTTTCCACCTCAAACTCAGTCTTGTCCTTCTCAAGGAGGGTCCCTCATGATAGTACCATCAAGAGAACTTGGGGAAAGGACATATCACAAATGGCAACCATTGAAAATACCGGGGCTTCGGAGCTCTTTGGTTCCCATGGTAACAAAACAAAAGCACAACAAACCTATCTGTCCCGACAATAAAATGTGTTTTCATTAAAATCAATTTAAAATGTTTTTTTTTTTTTCAGTTTAAAATAGTCAATGCATTTTGCTCCTGGTTGAAAAATCTCCTACCTTCCGATATTGGGGAAGGAAAATAAGTCCCAGGCAGGAGAATGCAGAGGACACAGGAATTGGAGGTAGTAAGTCAGGGATTTTAAAGATGAGACAGAATAAATTCAAGTATGAACAAGACTGCCTTTTTCTCTCTCCTGCATACTTCTGCTTTTCCTTATACAAACACACACTGTAATATTATGGTGGGAAGCAGGTATTTGGCAACCGTATATTATTTTAGTAAGCCTACATTCAGACAGCAGTTTCCAGTTTTAGCAGCTGTAACATGTTTAAACTCGGGTTGTAATGGGATCTGAAGATAACTATCCCCCATGGGTTGTGTTGATCTTCGTGGCTGGCTCACTGCCAGACAGAGGCCTCGAAAGTATTATCCATGCCTCTTTGCACATACCTTGTCTGAGCATGCTCAGTGAACGGATTTGGGTCCTAAAATACCATAAATTGGCATTTGACTTTTTCATGATTTGCTTTGTTGTTAAAGAATGAACTAATGGTGTCTCAAAGATCCCGCCTTTACTGTGAACCCTGTAACAGTGGTGCATATTTAAGTAGCTAGTAGACAAATTGAATAATCAGAAACTAATTTTAAGATACTCTACAAATATTCCAAATCAGGGATTTTTTTTCTTTTTTTTTTTTTTTTTTTTTTTTTGGTCTGGGTGCCTTGGTTTAAAAGTAAAGGATTCCCAATATTTGAACAGATTGTTTTTTTGTCAGCCAAGTACATTTTCTTCATTGAGTCAACTTGTATTTAAAACAAATTATGTTTGCTGTATTAAGGTTCATATTTTTAAGGCTGAGTCTTGTATTAATCCCACAGTGAGTCATTAATCATACCAAATGCATTAGAAAAACTTTAATCACTGAAGTCGAAACTCGGATTGTAATGCAATCCATGCCTTTTAATTACATCAGCTCTTTCCCTGTTCAGATCAAGAGCTGTGCTGCAAAGGGAACAGATTAAAACCAGAGCCGCTTGATGTTTCTCTTTTTAGAGCAATTTTATGCACTTTGTTTTTTAAAGTTATGTAATTAAAATGCTCAGATTTTTCAGCCCTCTGATTTTTGTTGTTTTTGTGGTTAGCTGGTTTTCTCCTTGCTGGGGCTCTTTCTAGGTACCCCTTTCCAAAAAAAAAAAAAAAAAAAAAACCTTCTCCTAATGATCTTCAGGGTTAGAGGATACAACTAAGGCCAAACTGAGAATCCCTCCTCTTGTCCTTTTATCCCAAATGCGGGTCTTCTCAATGTGTGGGGCTGGGGAGTGTCAAGTTCAGTGTTATATTTATATTATATAATATATATATTTTAGTAGTGCATATTCATTGTATCTAGGGTTGGGTTTCACAAAAACAGTTTCTTTCAAATGTATCATGTCAGGTCTACATTTTGAGGTGAATACTAATAAAAACTCCAGCCAGAGATGCGAGTTTGTTTGAGTTCCAGGTCTAACAGATGCTGTGACCCTTAGACACTTTGTTTAATCTTGGGAGGATGAGAATGATGTTGATGATGATGATGGCAACCATAATATGAAGAGATGTGGTGGGGATTACATGGAATGATTTACATCTTGTACCTAGTCTAGAATAGAAGCTGAATGAGGTCAGAGGCTCAGAATGTTTTGTTCATGACTGTATTTCAGGATCTGGAGCAGTGCCTGGCATAGGGTGGGTACTTGATCTACATTTGACAGAATAGTAAATGAACAGCACCTGTCATTATTGTCCTGATGTCACTGGCAATCAGCCAAGTGCTATGGGCCATTATGACAATGTCAACCTTGGCTACTTCCATCAGTGTCTTTGTTGTGTCAAATCACAAAACCAAAAGGAGAGAAGTCTTTCAGAGACACATTTCGGTGACCAGATAACCAAGTTTTACTAATAGATTAGTAGAGTGCGTCTCTGGGAAGCATACATGTCAAGGTGATGAGGTCACTCAGCGACTTGCTTAAGCACAGTTCTGCTTTGCTTGGTTTCAGCTACCATTGGTCAGCCATAGTTGAGAAACAATAGTCATCTTGACTTGTTGGAGAGACCTAGTTACATTTATATAACTTTTATTACAATAAGTTGTTTTAATTGTTCTAGTCTATTAGTTACAGCTCCTACTCTCTTACTTTGCCTAATTTATAAATTAAACTTTATTAGGTATTCAAGCATAGGGAAAGTATGGGTAATTGAGGGAGCTTGGTACTAATGACATTTTCAGCATCCATGAGGCATCTCAGAATGCATCCCTATGGATCAAGGGCAGGAATAGAGGAGAAAACAAGCCCCACAGCAATGACATCATTAGAATTGGCCAACTCTTTTCTGCTTTCTTTCCAGGTTAATCCTACCATATGAAAGGTTTATCAAGGGAGAAGAAGATAAGCCTTTGCCGCCAATCAAACCTCGGAAACAGGAGAACAATTCCCAGGAAAATGAGAATAAAACAAAAGTATCGGGAACCAAACGCATCAAACATGAATTGCCCAAAAATAAGAAAGAAAAAGAGAATACACCAAAGCCCCAGGATATATCTGAGGTGAGTCGAGTTGCTGTGTCTCCCAGAGTCACTAGCCCTTGGAAACATATATTACCTCCAGGGCTTGCAGACCCCAGAACCTCCTGCTGGGTCTCTGTATATCTCAAGTCACAAACTCTTAGCTCTGGGCTGGCAAGAGAGCTCAGTGAATAAAGGGGCTTGCCACCAATCCTGATGACGTGAATGGGATCATCGGGATACTCTTGGTGAGGGGAGAATATTGATTCTGTCTAGAAAGTTGTCCACTGACATGCACACATGTACATAAAATAAACAGATGCTCAAAAATAACTTTTAAAATCCTTCACTTACAGATTAGAGAGATGGTTCAGCACTTAGGAACACTTGGTTCTCTTCCAGAGGATCTTACCTGTCTTGGAGGGTAGCTTATAACTGCCTGTAACTATAGTTCCATGGAACCCAATGCCTTCTTTTGGCTTCTAAGGGAACCTGCATGCGTGCGCGCGTGCACACACACACACACACACACACAGAGTAGTTAATAATAGTAATTCATTAGTTAAAATAAATCTTTTAAAAACACTGAAGCTTTCTTTCTCTTAGGAGCTTAGTTACAATGATACAATGCATGGTAAATAGTGATATAAATTATGACTAGAATCTAGAAAAATATAGAAAGATGAGAATACCCTGAAGGGAACTGGAAGCAAAGGCTCAGAATTGGAGACCAAACTAAACTAAACTGAAGACTGAAGTAAAACCTTCTGAAAGTCAGGATTCCCCCGAGCAAACATAGCTGCTTGGGGATGTGCCACAGCCATCTTATCTAAGGAGTCAGTGTGACGTAGGGGGCTGGGATGCAGGTATGAGGGAAGGAGGGCTAATGAAATCCCTGAGTGTCTCTTCAGGCCTTTCTCCAAAATTTAGCTTTGAGACCAATTTATCTTTGGTTCGTATTGTCTATGGAGAAATTTTCACAGAAACCGTGACTATCTCATATTAAGAGGTGGGTTCTGAACCTTTCATCAAAAGCTCAGCCCTTGAAGCTCTTAGCAAAAAACATGACTGGTAGCATCCAGCCAACCAAGGAGGCCAAACTGGGCTCTGTTTCAACATGAATAATAAAAGATCCTGCTGCCCATTAAAAAAAACACAAAAAAACAATAGCAGTTACATTAGGAGACAGCATGTTCTAGGATTCAACCCCTGTGGGAATTGGGAACTGATATTAAACACTCTCTAAAAAAATCAGGCTTATAATAACCATGTCCAAGACAGCTTTATTTAATACCAGTTAAAACTCCTGTCTCCCTCCTCCCTCCCTCCCTCCCTACCTCTCTCTCTCTCCACAAACACACATACACACACACACACACACACACACACACACACACACACAAACTCACACCAACTCCCAGCTGATTTTTCCTTTAAAAGATAATTTAATATTTGGCTTCACTGAAAACAAAACCTCAAACCTCTGGTTTTGCACACACTAGTGAAGTGTTCTATCATTGAGCTACATCCCTGAATATTTGATGGCTTGTTGTTTAGAGACAGGGTTTCAATAAGTTGCTGAACCTGTCCTTGAACTCACACTATAGCCCAGGCAGGACTTGAACTCACAATCCTACTGTTCCAGCCTGAGCCAGACCTGGATTTATTAAGTTTTATAATTATTAAAAGCTCTAGTAGCCAAAAGGGAGGAAGCACAGGATGCTGCAAACTTTTAAACGTTTGCAACATAAATGGCCCAAAGCAAGGAAATTCCAAGTTAAGGGTTACATTCCATTCCTCCTTGATCTTGCTGGCTTGGTGATTTATCACAAGGGCTTTGGGTTGGTCAGTTCTATTAGACACCAGATGCACACCACAGCCAAAGCATTATGGGATGCTTTGGAGGATCATGGAGCCAGCTGACCTTTGAATGGAGTGTGTAAAGTTTGAAATAGTAAGTTTGTGAGCAGTGGGAAGGAGCCTTAATCTACCCATGGAGCCGTTATTTTAAGTTGTAACCATACCCAAGAGTAGAGCCAGCAGCCTTGATAAGACGAGTCCAGCAAACCTGTGACAGTCACGGGTTCCCTATTCTCCATGAAGAAACCATTCTATTGCCAGTGGTTCCCTTTCCTGAAGTGGGCCCCTAGCATCTGGAGCTTCTAAATCTGTCATAGGAAGGCCTTATATCTCAATCCCTTTGAAATGAGCCACTTAGTAAGAACCAGGCTACTGTGTTATAATTCAGCATATCTGCAAGCCAGGTTCGGAATTTGCATTTAATGACATATTGTAGTTTTTGATGTTTTCAGTCTGAAACACTAAACCCAGAGGAGAGTGAAGGGGGTCTATTCAAATCCAAAGTATAGAGTGAGACCTTATCCTTGAACAAACACAAGAAGGTCAGAAAGCATCATTTATTGGGGGGTAGGGGGCAAATGCTTTTACTTTCGTTAGCCTAACTTTTAAATCCATCTCTAAATTGGGTCTATAGACAGACATGTGAGATTCCAATATAGCTGAAGGCCAAGGTCAAAGAAACTTTAAAGAACTGAGCACAATTTGCCCTTTGCAATCACTCATTTTTACGTCTTTTAATTTAATGTATAAGCTCAAGAGACAAATGATGATTATTAATGTAGAATTGGCAATGATATCTGCACTTGAAAATGTAGTTAATAGGGCAAGAAGAGGGTCACCTCTTGGGCATCACAGACACCTGGTAAGTAGGCATATCTTCATGTAGCTTTAAGAGAAAATATCTACAAAATGGGTATGAGTCCTTGAAGTCACTTTTCCCAATATCCTTCAACATTTTTAGTCATACTCAAATCATGCAAATGGTAGTTTCATCACAGTAGAAAAATGTTCTGGTGATGTAGTTGGGCCAAGGGAATAGGGAACAACTCAATTCAAATGTTTCATTACTGTCCCATTGAGGCATGTCAGCTCAATTATAAAAAGGCTTAGCCATCAGCTGTATCACAGGTGAAAAGTTAAATTCACCTTTAAGATTAGAGACTCGGCTGGAGAGATGGCTCAGCGGTTAAGAGCACCGTCTGCTCTTCCAGAGGACCCGGGTTCGATTCCCAGCACCCACATGGCAGCTAACAACTGTCTGTAGTTCCAGTTCCAGGCAAACACCAAGGCAAATAAATAAATAAATAAATAAAGTTTTTTCTTAAAAAAAAAAAAAAAAAAAAAAAAAAAGATTAGAGACTCTGGGACTGGAGAGATGGCTCAAAGGTTAAGAGTATTGACTGTTCTTCCAGAGGACCTGAGTTCAATTCCCAGCAACCACATGGTGGCTCACAACCATCCATAATGACATCTGGTACCCTCTTCTGTATATTGTATACATAATAAACAAATATTTATATATACATATACATATATATATAAAGACTATAAAGACTAGAGCCTCCATAGTAATGGGTTAAATTGTGCCCATACCCACTGCAAACAGGAAGTATCCATCCTTTTGATGACAATTTCAGTAAATAGATAAGCTGTATTGGGATAACACTGTACACCGCAGTCATGTCATATCATTTTTGACAGTGATGAGTTTGAGTTTGGTGTGCCATAGACAGACTTAGAATATCCTCTATACCTGACTTCACACATTCCATCTGCATATGTCTTTGTTATTTTAACAAGACCTGCACATTGAAGAGTTCTAAGAAATAATTAATGTGTCAGCATAGCCAGATTCCGGTGGATCCCACTGAATTCCTTAGGAAGAGCTGGTTCTCAAGGAAAGGCTAAGAGTTAAGTGTGTTGTTTGTTATTGATACGGGATTGGTTCAATTGTTTGAACGAGAGACAGTTTTTAAAAAAATAATCTTCCAGAGAAGTATCATAAAATGCAATCTGTAATTTAAAACCTATTTGGATAATTGACTGATTTGACAAGAAGACAACCTTGGAATTAAACTATATATCAGAATGAAGGAGTGATGTGGGTATGCTGATCATCGGTGCATCACGCTGCTGTTTTGATAGGTGTCTCTTAAGGGGCTGAAGTGAACATGCTAGTCTCCCCAAATGTTTCTGTAATTTAGATTTCTTTGTTTAGAGTCATGATTGGGGAGTAATAAAGCCCTATGAAAACTTGGTGAGCTGATTGACAAGCCTAGTTTCCAGCCTGCTGTGTGTTATGCCTTATTTCCTAACTAAGTGTATCAATCAATGTACATGGTTCTCATCTAAGTGTCTCCTACGATGTTTGTCCAGGTTTCAGCAGAGCAAGGGAAAGAAGACGAGACTTTAAACCAGAAAAGTGTCCCAGAGCCTCTCCCTCCTCCCGAAGTAAAGAAGAAACCGGAAGGGTACAAGGATCTTGCAGCGAGGACCCCGGTGTCCAGAGCAGATCCAGAAAAGGGCAATGACACTGACCAAGGTTCCAACAGTGAGAAAGAGGCTGAGGAGGCAGGGGACAAGGGCCCCGCCCCTCTGCTCCCAAGCCCTCCCCTGCCTCCTGAAAGAGATTCAGCTCCTACCCCTGGGGCTGGCAAACAGCCCCTTGCCTCTCCCAGCACCCAGATGGACTCAAAGCAAGAAGCCAAACCCTGCTGCTTTACCGAGAGCCCGGAAAATGACCTCCAAGAAGCCCCCTTCTCCAGTTTCCCTGCCCCCCAGCCACCAGTGGCAAGCCACAATGAGACAGAGGAAGACAAGCTTCCCGCCATGGCTAATTACATTGCCAACTGCACTGTGAAGGTGGACCAGCTGGGCAGTGATGACATCCACACTGCCCTCAAGCAGACCCCAAAGGTCCTTGTGGTCCAGTCATTTGACATGTTCAAAGACAAAGACTTGACGGGACCCATGAATGAGAACCACGGACTTAATTATACACCTCTGCTCTACTCCCGGGGCAACCCCGGTATCATGTCCCCACTGGCCAAGAAAAAGCTTTTGTCTCAGGTTAGTGGGGCCAGCCTCTCCAGCAGCTATCCCTATGGATCCCCACCCCCTTTGATCAGCAAAAAGAAACTGATTGCCAGGGATGACCTGTGCTCAGGGTTGTCCCAGGCCCACCACAGCCAAAGCTCTGATCACATGGCTGTTAGCCGGCCATCCGTAATCCAGCATGTCCAGAGCTTCAAAAGCAAGGCCTCTGAGGAGAGAAAGACCATCAACGATATCTTTAAGCAGGACAAACTGAGTCGGTCCGATGCTCATCGATGCGGTTTCTCCAAGCACCAGCTTAGCTCCCTGGCAGATTCCTACATCCTGAAGCAAGAGGTACAGGAGGGCAAAGACAAGGTATTAGAGAAAAGAGCTGTCTCGCATGCCCACATGCCCAGTTTCCTGGCAGACTTCTACTCATCCCCACATCTTCATAGCCTCTACCGACATACAGAACACCATCTTCATAATGAACAATCGTCCAAGTATGCCTCTAGGGACATGTACCAGGAATCTGAAAACAGCGCTTTTCTTTCTCACAAACACCCAGAGAAAGTCCATGTCAATTATCTTGCTCCTCTACAAGTGCAAGATAAGAAGTTGGCTGCAGCTGAAGCCTCTAGAGATGATCAACCAACAGACCTGAGCCTTCCCAAGAACCCACAGAAACTAACCAGCAAAGTCCTGGGCCTGGCTCACCCAGCCTCAGGGTCCCAGGAGATCAAAGGCACCTCTCAATTCCAGGTCATCAGCAGCCAGAGTCGAGACTGTCACCCTAAAGCCTGCCGCGTATCTCCCATGACCATGTCAGCTCCTAAAAAGTACCCTGAGTCGCTTGCAAGGTCAGGAAAACCTCACCAGGTGAGACTGGAGAACTTCAGAAAAATGGAAGGCATGGTCCATCCCATTCTGCACCGGAAGATGAGCCCTCAGAACATTGGAGCTGCTCGCCCCATAAAGCGCAGCCTGGAGGATTTAGATCTTGTGATCGCTGGGAAAAAAGCCAGGGCTGTGTCTCCCTTGGATCCAGCCAAAGAGGCTTCTGGGAAAGAAAAGATCTCTGAACAGGAGAGCGAGGGCAACAAAGGAGCCTACAGTGGCCATTCTGGGGCTACATCGGAAGGCCACAAGCTTCCGGCCTCCTCCCCTATCTTTCCAGGTTTGTATTCTGGTAGCCTGTGCAACTCAGGCCTCAACTCCAGGCTCCCAGCTGGGTACTCCCATTCTCTGCAGTACTTGAAGAATCAGACGGTGCTTTCTCCTCTCATGCAGCCCCTGGCTTTCCACTCGCTTGTGATGCAAAGAGGAATTTTTACATCACCGACAAATTCTCAACAGTTGTACAGACACTTGGCCACAGCAACCCCGGTAGGAAGTTCTTACGGGGATCTGTTGCACAATAGCATCTACCCATTAGCTGCTATCAACCCTCAGGCTGCCTTCCCACCGTCTCAGCTGTCATCTGTACACCCCAGCACAAAACTGTAAGCCTCTCGGTGCCCAGCATTTGCAAACAGCGGGGTCCATGCACCAACCCTGGAGGGCTGGCTTGCAGAGTCGGAAGTCAGTATCCCTTCTCATCTGGTGGTACAGTTCATCCCAGCCATAGAGGCCCTGAAGGCCAGGTTAACATGCCTATCTTTTTCGGGACAACCCTAGCCTGTCTGGCCAGTTGTGACCTCCCTTTCAACACAAATGGCCTAGGACCTCCAGGTCATTTCTTTTTCATGATGGTCTTTGTGAAGGGGAATCTGTGTCAATCCCAGAAGAACTCAGAGGACCTTTCTGAGTTTGGATGGTAGGGAAGCAATCTGAGCAAAAAAAAAAAAAAAAAAAAAAAAAATTAAAAAAGTGGGGCAGGCTTTTCAAAGGATAGGGCAAGAAAGACTGGCAAGTAATAGCCAGGGGATGCCCCTCTTTCTTCATAAAACTCACCAAGTTCAATCAATGCAATGTATAGTAAAACTTAGAGAGACCTTTCATCTGACACTATTAAACAATCCAGAGAAGTAAACACTGTTAAACTGTATATATTTACTTCTGAAAGCTACCCGCATCACTGTTCACTCACCTAATTTATATACAGATAGTTCTGTTTTCTCCTGGTTCTTTCTTGTTCCTGCCCTGGGGTATTTTGGGTTTGTTTATCTGTTTGTTTGTTTTTTTTAAATTAAACAGTATCCCTTCTATCTGCAGGCCTTCTGTTTTTGTTTTGGCTTTTTGTTTTGTTTTTTGCTTCTGTTTTGTTTTTTTTTTTTTTTTTTTTTTTTTTTTTTTTTTTTTTTTTTTTTTTTTTTTTTTTTTT
>PVIH01002198.1:0-67746 GCA_004025045.1 Sigmodon hispidus | reverse complement strand
GTCTGCGCCTTGAGGATTCCAAGTGGCATGGTTGAGAGATCTTAGACACTGCTTCTCCCGCCAGATGCTTTGCTTTGAAGTATTGGATTATGTGAAAATATTAAGCATTGTACTCCCCTTATCTAGGCTGTGAACCTGTCCTACATACCAGAGAAATCATAAAACAAAAATCTGTTGGCAAAATGCCACTGAATAACAGTCTAGAGGACATACTTGTGGGCTGTGCAGATGTTTTAGGAATTTCAAAACTTAAGAGCCAGGGTGAATCACGCTGGTGTTGGCAATGCACCTTTTAAATGGTCTGGCGAGGGGGGCTGGGAAAGGGTGCTGTGTGACTGTTTAGCAGAGGGGGAGATACTCAAGGCTTGACCATTGGGCATCTTAGCCAGACCTTGGCCCATTGAGGACAGAGTTATTGTCATCATCAGCTGGTTTCTTGAGTTTCCTAGCAAGATTCTCCCAGGTTAAATCTTTGAGGAGTCATTGGATAACCTGTCAAAAGAAAGTCATCCTCCTTGAGTTTCTGGAGGGTGAGGTTGATGAGGATGTATACATGCAATGTGGTTTGTATCAAGTTTTTCACCATGTGGCCATACTGTCCACTTTTTTTTTTTTTTAAACTGTCACTCTTGAGACATGATTCCACTTGCCTCCAAGGCATGGCATCTGCTAAGTGTAGCAAGCCGTAGAGTGGATTCTTTTCCCCCATCTCCACCCAACCCTGCCAAAAGCTGCTTTGAGAAGTCCCCAACCCGCTGACTCCTCCACCCCCAACACTATCAGTAGATCCTAGGACCATAGTTAATCAAGTCTTTTTATTTTTACCTCTGACATATTTAAGTCTATGAAACTTGATGACAGTTTTCAACATCTCTGAATAAGTAACTCAACTACAAAAATAATTAAAACCAGTGACCGTAAAACTGCAGTTCTTACGCAAAGCCATGCATGCCACTCATTTGTATTGAAATGTCCTCATGATATGAAGCCAAATAGTCCATGTACTAACATGCTATCCAAAGGTGGAAACAAAAGAATGTAGCGACCCAGTATTAAGAGTTCCATTCGCTTCAATTAATTATTTACCTTCCTGTGGAATAATATATATATATATTATATATTTAATAGGATCATAGATAGACTAGTATAACTTAGATCATAAATGTGCACATGTAGATTATTCTGCTGTTGCACAAGAAAGGGTGTGGGGGGTTGGGGTCTCAATTCCAGTCAGCATGTTGCTGGCCAGGACAGAGTATGAGAAAGTTGCACTAGATTGAACGGTCACAGAATCAGAAGAGGAGAAAAGGAACCAGGGATTCTGCAGCAGGCATGGGCTGGATCCATACATGGTCCCTGTGAGTTCATTTCTCAAAGAGAACGGGGATGTCTGTGTTGCTCCCCCACCCCCCACTTCCTCACGAGCTCACCCATTTGCAAGATGGGGCGATTGATTTCCTCGGTGTGGTGAGTTGAGATGTGTTCATCATGTAGGAATTCGATCACACCATTTTCAAACAATGTCAACATAGTCCAGCCATTGTTTTTCTCATCTCTTCCGAGAGGAGACACTGTTTCTGTTGAAGGAAGCTTAGACCCTCAGCAAAACATCAGGACAAAAGCAAAGAACAGAAGCGGTGTGTTATTTATTTTAAACCTCCAAACGGAGATCTTGGAAATCTTTCAAAAAGACCATTGAATTTTTCATTGGCTGAGAAGGACATTTTTAAAAGTCTTAAATCAGGCTTTGTTTGCGTTGCTTGAGTTGAAGGGGCCTTATTATTGAATGGCATTGCACAAGCCTTTCTTTGTGCAATCAAACCATTGTTATTGGTAGTTCTGTAAAGGAAACTGTGGAATCCAGTTGGCACTGGAGTCATAAATCCATTTACCAAGTGCAGCTTCCGAGAAATGTTGCAATTCAAAATGCACTAAGCCCGTGAATTATTGGAGATTTGGAGCTTCTAAATAATATTTTAAAATATATCATCTCCATGCAACTTCTGGCCTAACTTTTGGCAATTTGACTTAAAAATAAAATATAAAGCAAAAATAGAATACCGTGACAGCCCAACCAAGTTTTAGATTTAAAGTATT
Source organism: Sigmodon hispidus (assembly GCA_004025045.1). Lineage (NCBI taxonomy): Eukaryota > Metazoa > Chordata > Mammalia > Rodentia > Cricetidae > Sigmodon > Sigmodon hispidus. The sequence goes on along the minus strand of PVIH01002198.1, from coordinate 65,649 downwards.
TTTCCTAGTAAGCGATTCCAATGTGTAGTATTTGCCACAGGACTGACTGATTTATTTCCTAGCTAGAAGTTCACTTGCTCATCAGGGCAGACATAGAAGGGTTTGTCAAGACTCTGTGTTGACTTCACAGCTTTTGCGACCTGGTGCATGAATCCTTAAGTACTGTATTTCACTGTGTCAGTGTGTCTGATGGAGATTTCAAGGTGGTCCCACAAATATATTTTATGTAGTGTGCCTTCAAAGAGAACCATTATTTCTCTTAGCTTGTTGTCTCACTAAGTCACATTTGGTGGTGGTCAGCCAAGTCCTATGTGGTCTTGTTTGGCTCATTGTCCCGAGTTGAGAGAGTAAAGGGAATGGTTTTGCCCTGGTGAGACCCACACCCCTGGAGTAGTGACTTCGAGCACCTTGGACTCCAGTGTTGGCTGTTGATGTATTTGATATTCTGCTTGTCTCCCCGTGGCAGAAAAATCTCTGAAAAAAAAAAAAAATAGCAGCATAATCTCTTGGCTGTTTATACTTTTTTAAACTTCCCTGTGTTGTAAATAGTGTACACTTTGAGTGACTCCAGCTCCGTAACCTCTATGCTCTGTAAGGTGATCATTTGTATATAACAACCTGGCCCAGTGATGTTATATAATTTCCCAATGGAGAGGTTATTGAGTAACCTTTGCGTTAGTTTAAACACTACCAGAAGAATGCTGAGCCAACTATAAACACTCAATTTTGTATGTTTTCCAAATTGTACTTATTACTGCTTTTGATACTGTATTCTGTGCCAACAGTTTCCCAATCACATAGCAGGCAAGAGATATTTTGTACTTTTTGATCCACTGTAATATTTAATAAAAAACGTTACTATCTGTTTCTTTCGGGGTGTCTGGCACTTATTCCTAGGGAGCTTTGTGGCCTCGGCAGAGAATTTCCAGTCTCTGGTCTCTAAATTGTTGATGGTGGACCACAATGAGTGTGGCGCATTGGGAACCTTCTGGAAGCTTCATGTACATGCGATTATGGCTAATTTACTAAAGAGAAAACTATAGCTTAGAAGTTTTCCCCTGTCCAAGATCACCTGGCTTACAAATGGAAGAGTTGAGATTTGAAGTCAAGGGCCCTAAAAATCTGTCCATTTCTTATGCTGGCAGGTCACATAAAGTTTGTTAATTTAGCCAACGAATATGTCTTGATACCCCTTATGGCAAGACTTCTTGTTTAGAACTGTAAATACAGTAGAAGGTAAAAGATAAATATTGCCTGAAAGGAGTCAGTCACCCTTCTAAAGGTGAGAACCCAAGGTGGCCTCATTCGGGGGGGGGGGGGGGGGGGGGGGGGGGGGGGGGGGAAGAGTTTAATGACTATTGTGAAAAGGAAGTAAGTCATCAACCTTTATGCAGGATAAGCCTGAGTTAGCTAAGTGAGAGAGAATTGGGTGAGAGGAATTCAAAGCACCAAGGACCACATGTGTGAAGGCCCCAAGGCAGGAACCAGTTGAGCTTCTTACAGGAATTGAAGGGTCTGGGAGTGATAGCATTCAAGGTATGATTAAGACGTGAGGGAATGTGGTTGGATGAGTTTAAAAGTACTGCCGGGATCATTTCAGTAAGCCAGACCCCACCTCTGGTCATTATCTTGACCAAAAAGAGAGATTTAAAGCCAGGAGGTCACAGGTTTGGGTTTGTCACCACTGATGTCATTCTCTGGAATAATTGTGTGAAGGCAATTGTGCACAGCCTAATAAAGAGTTGTGACCGTTTTGCCTAAGGTGGTAGACGGGATGGTCACATCTTAGAGGGCCTTGGGGAAAGAGCACCTGGGTTGAAAACAGATTCCAAGTCTATCTTTTGAATCCATTGGGTGGAGGTGGTAGATAAAGATGTCCTATTTGTCTCTGGAGGTCTGTGGCCCACCCTTAGCCCTCCTCAGCTTACTGTAATTATGTGAGGCATCTACAAAGCAGTGATATGGGCAGGCGGGACCCCGGGGGTAGGTCAGAGGGGACTTTGGTAACTTAGGCTTAGGACCACATCATATACTCAGGATGGGCTTTGAGTAGATAGAACAAGCAAGCATGCCACCATAGTTCTGGAAGGATTGGGAAAACATTTTAAAAAAATATCTAGGACCCCTTTTCTCATTAGGATGTACTCTGCAGTGGACTATGGGGTCAGTAGGAGTTGTGACAACATGGCTGTGGCCTCACCGTCTCCTTGCTGAGTGTCATTCTTTCTAATGGAAAGAACCCCTGGCCCCATGGTTATCTGACCCTCATTCTGCCCCATGTATAGTCCATCATATAATGTGATTTGGTTGAATTCATCAAAATAATCTCTTTCCCTCCATGACACATTCTGCCTTTGTAGATCAGAGTCCCTGATTCATACACAACAGGAAACTTCATGATAAGTTATCTATTTTTAACCAGGCTTGGTTGGCAAATATTGTCAGAGTGGGACAATACTTTTGGTAAAGATTCACTCGGGCCACAAAAGCAATGAAAATGCCTAATGATGCATTCCAGGAAAGCGGCCAAAGGGAACAAATGTTTTACAACTGATAGCAACCAGGAACTAAGTGATTATTTACAGTAAGTATAAGTGGCAGAGAAAGAGTTGGGAATGACCAGTGGTCAGGAATAGGGTAAAAGAGAGCCCTAAGAGTGATCTTCAAAATAAAAGTAAATCTCATTAACTTGTGGTTCATGGATTCAGAATTCCTGAATTTGAGGACCTCTGGGCAAGTTACCAGAAGTAACATTGTGAAGCATTTGTTGAAATGGTAGACTATTTTTAATCATGTTTTCCAGAATCATAGGCACTCAGCCAGCTGCCTTGTGTATAGGTCAAAACCACAGGCATTCAGCCAGCTGCCCCATGTATAGGTCAATCAAGGGTGGAGTCTCAGACTCACCATTGTTGCTGACTTGCCTTAGGATGCAACTGTCTGATACAACTTCCTGGTGGGGGGGAGCTAGAAATGTTCTGGAAGATTTTCCAATATCATATCTCATGGTCAGTGTGACTACCCTAAAATGTTCCCCATGTGACCAAGAAACTGATTCTTGAATTCTATCTAGTTTTAAGTATTCTGTTTTGAGTAGCCACATGTAGCTAGACACCAAATGGGACAATACAAATCTGGAAGATCCAGTTGACCAATTTGTGTGTTTTGGCTAGAATCAGCTGCAGTTGTTCTACATCTGCATGCTGCTCATACTGTAAAGCAAGTAACATTGTGCCTCTTCTCAGCAAAAAGAAATTAGTTAATTAATGGCGATGCTCCATTTCCTTCTGGATTTACACATGGCAGGAATTAATTCTTGCTAGATGAGTAATCAATCACTGAGCAAGCAATAAGGGATGCCTACAATTACATCATCTTGCAATTCAGCCCTACTTTTTTTTGGTGAAATCTATGGGAAAAATGAACTCACTTTTCAGAAAGTCCCTGACATGTTAGACACAGCCATATCCACGTTACCATACTTCATTCCAGGGCAATTTAGTATTTACTTATGGGGCAGTCAACACAAAATAGTTTACCAGGTATTAAGGCGAGGTGGGCACCATGTATGGCTAAGTCTGTAACAGCCATGGTCTAGTATTTTGATGTTTCCTTCAAGTCTGGCTCTGTTACTTCACAGATGTAGAGGTGATCAAAGTACTTAATTAGACTGGCTGAGCATACCACCCATGCTGCTTTAGAAGTTTTTAATTGGGGTAGAGGTGGTCTTCATTCATCTAATTGTCATAATAATCCATGGCATAAATGTGATACTTATTTCTACAAAGATAAAAATAAACAAAATGGAAACTATGATATTTATTTGTACTTTACAGTTGAGAATAAAAAGGCATTATTAAGATTTTTGCTAACCTGTGGGGATGAACCATGCTGCCCTGTGGTGGCTGCAGAACCGTGTGTTTGCCTCCGTTCCTTCATCCGTGAAGGTCTCTTTCATCCCCCACTTTGACCCTAAAATTCCCCAAATTGAATCCACCAAAATGCTGAGTCTACACATCCTTAGGCAATTTGAAAATTAATGAGACAAAAAGACAAAAAGAAACAATAAAAGGAGACACTCTTAATAAAGTGTTAGCAAAAAAAAATAGTCAATAGACTGTTTAATTTATTAGAATCTTAAAGAGAGAAAACTAATATTTTTTTAAAATGTTTTCTAGGGAAAGAAACTAGCAAAATTTTCTCAAGAAATATGATGTTCATAGAATTTTTAAAAATTGGTTGGTATGCTAGTGTTTTCTAACCAAAAAGCATTAAGTCTGTATAGTTTTAGAACCTTTTCAGAGAACTGATGAATAGAAATGGTTGTACAATGTTTTTATGAGGTCTCTGTGGTCTCACTGCCAAAAACTCAAAATGAATAGTGAAAGGCAGAAAAAGTACAGACTGATCTCACTTGTAAACCACATGTAGAAATCTTGAGTATGGTGCTAACTTCAAAAGTGTATGTTTTTATATGTGCATACATTGAGACAGATGCCTGTATGTGCACATAAATATGTGAAAATATGCACTCAAAATTATATCTACAAGTATACTGAAGTAATATTAAATTATGCCCAAGAAAGGTTTATTTTAGAAATATAAGGATGTTAAAGGTTAGGAATTTTACTAATAAAACACTGTGTTGAACCATCTGGAATAAAATAAGTTGAGCCTATTCCTTAAGCACTTGACAGATGAGCTCCAAGTGGATTAAAGATTTCATTTCTTTAAGGGTTAGCTAAAAAGATCTTGAAGAAAAAAAAAACCAGCAGAATCAGTTTCTTTCTTTTTTTTTTTCATTTTTTTTAAACTTTATTTATTTATTTATTTGCCTTGGTGTTTGCCTGGGACTGGAACTACAGACAGTTGTTAGCTGCCATGTGGGTGCTGGGAATCGAACCCGGGTCCTCTGGAAGAGCAGACGGTGCTCTTAACCGCTGAGCCATCTCTCCAGCCCCCAGAATCAGTTTCTAACCCTTATTGGGAAAAAGTCCACCTAACCAGGACTCATAATTTAAACACTGTGCCAGCTCGATCAGTTCCTCTATATGAAGTTTCCATATGGAGAAACAAATTCCAAGTGCCAATTGTATTTGGAAAATAAGTATATGCATCTTCACACAAAGGCTACATTTCTTTCACAAAGGGCTTCTAGAAATCAAAAGGGAAGCAGGCAAGGTGCTGAAATGCAAAAATGTGCAAAAGCATGCAAGTTTGACAAATATGTTCAGCTACATATACTTACCCTTCAGTAATCATGGGGGATTGCTTTTAGGAACCCCCCCTCCACACACACACACACACACACACACACACACACATGCCTAGGGTGCTCAAATCAACAGATAATTAAGAATCTAATACATATGGCTTGTTATCTGTAAATCATCTGCACATGCCTTTCTGCATACTTGGAATCACCACTAAGTAACCTTTAAAATATATTTTTTAATTGTGTGTATGTGTGTGCCTGTGTGGGGTATGTACATGTGAGTGACAGTGCCCATGAAGGCCAAAAGAGGGCATCTGAGTTCCCTGGAGCTAGAGCCACAGGAAGTTGTAAGCTATGTTACCTGGTTGTTGGGAAGAAACCTCAGATCCTTTGCAAACACACGTGCTCTTCATCACTCAGTCATCTTGCTGGCCCATCTAGATTACTTATAATATCAAAGAGAATAAAATGCTATATAAATAACCATTATACTGTGTTACTTGGGGGAAAAAGACCAAAAATATAAATAATAATCCTTTCATGTCTGCTAGAGGCTCATTGATATTAATCTCCTGTCTGTCAAACTCACAAAATCAGAACTCAAAGCACCACCATCATCGCTGAACATGGAACATGGTGCTTTCTGTTCTGCAGAGCGGCCCTCAGGACTGTTATCAGCCAGTCCTTCCCACCAGGAAGTGACTGTCAATCATCAGATTGCTATCAATCATGAGAGATTTGCTTCAATGATTTTCTACACTCTTTAAATAACTGGAACCATCAAGCATTTTTGCCATCCCATTATTGCTTATATTTACATCCCTTTATTGCTTTTATTTAATAGACAATTAAATAATGTCTATTTGTCTATATGAGGAAACAAAAGAGGTGAAGGGGCTGGAGAGATTGCTCAGTATTAAGTGTAATTACCAATCTTCCAGAGGACACAGGTTGGGATCCGAGAATCCCCTAAGGCAACTGACAACTGCCTGTAATTTGAGCGTTCAGGGATCGGACACCCTCTTCTGGCCTCCATGGGTACCTGCACATCCACAGCCACACATGAATAAAAATAAAAAGGAATCTTTAGAATGCTTAGAAATGAAGAAACAAAATTGGTAATTTTTTAAAGTAATATGATTACTCATATGAAAAATGCAAAAGTATTGCAGATCGATTGCTGTAATGAACAGGAGATCTCAGCACACTTGCTTAATTTAAGATTAGAAGTATTAGGTCTGTGATACTTCCAGCTGCCAACCACAGCTAAAGTGATATTTTAAATTTTGTTCCATTAAGGACATAAATAAGACTAAAATATATCTATGAATTAAATCTGAAAAAAAATGTATTTGAAGCAATTTGGCAAAATGGAGTGCAGATGTGCTTCATGTGGCTGGAATCTGAGAGAGTGCACAGTCCCAATGGGACCTCAGACTCCTGAGGAGGGGGTGTATGGGCATCAGTTACCATGTGGTTCTCCACACACAGACAGAGAATGACACAAAAGCTTCTCAAGACATAGTGGAAAAATTAGCAAGTGGAAAAACAGGCAGTAGGTAATAATAACTGCCTGAACACTCCCAGAGTATTGGTGATAATTACACAGGGATAAGTGTGCTTGCTGTCAAAGCAAGGGGACCTGAGTTCAAATCCCCCAGCACCACTGTAAAAAGCCAGGCACACTCACCAGTGTCTGTCACCTGATACTGTAGAGAACGGGCAGGCAGATAGAGAGATCTCACTGGCTGTCCAGTCAACCGCAAACAGTGAGCTCCAGGTTTGAAGAGAGATTATGTCTCAAAGAAATAATGTGAAGCGTGATAGAGGAAGGCACCCCAAATCTCCATATGACCTCTACATATGCATGTATGAATGTATATAAGCATACATAAGCACTCTCTCACACACACATTTATTTAAATGAATTAAAAACAAAATAATAATATACATGCTGCTATGCTGTTTGTGGATATGTTTAAAGAATATATTTTAAAAAAACATAAATAGAAGCTGGAGAGATGGCTCAGCGGTTAAGAGCACCGTCTGCTCTTCCAGAGGACCCGGGTTCGATTCCCAGCACCCACATGGCAGCTAACAACTGTCTGTAGTTCCAGTTCCAGGCAAACACCAAGGCAAATAAATAAATAAAGTTTAAAAAACAAACAAAAAAAAACAAAAACAAAAACATAAATAGCAATACATGGAAGTTCTGTTTCCCAGAGGAATGAAGGAGATTCTAGTGGAAGAGACAATTATATATTATTATGTATAATTTTTTTATGTGTATGAATGTTTTGCCTACATGGATGGCTATGCACCACATGTGTGCCTGGTGCCTGCAGAGGTTAGAAGGGGACATGAATCCCTTGGAACTGAAGTTACAGATGGCTGTGAGCCATTATGTACATGCTGGAAATTGAAGAGCAGCCAGTGCTCTTAACTATTGATCCATCTTCCTAACCCTTAAATTACATTTTTATATCTGAAGTAAAGTAGAAAAAACATTATCCTTACAGGTTATGGATAAAAAGAGTATGTTGATATATTCTTAAAACATCCTCCCTCCCTCCCTCCTTCTCTCTCTCTCTCTCTCTCTCTCTCTCTCTCTCTCTCTCTCTCTCTCTCACACACACACACACACACACACACACACACACACTTCTTTCTTTTCCCCATGACAGGGATTTTCTGTGTAGCCTTACTCCAGACTAGGCTGGCCTGAGACTCACAGAGATCTGCCTGCCTCTGCCTCCTGAGTGCTGGGAATAAAAGTGCGCACTACCACTGCACTCCAACAAGAGGTGAAACTCTACACAGCTAACGTGTAGCTGATGCAGGGGGCGTGAGCACCATGCAGCTCCAGGAGGCTCTGTTTATGTGACATCCACCAAGTCACTGCTTTCATGGGTGATCGAGCTCCTTGCCTTAGCTTCATTTTCATAAAGAAGGTGTGTGCTGTCACTACCACAAATTCAAAAACTTCGATGTCTGTATGAAAGCACTGCATGCATTATGACCCAAGATCCCTGTGAAGTAAGCAGCAGGAGCCAGCTGGATCTGGGGCATGATTCTGGAATCTCTGGGTCTCATCACCAGGTGACCACTGCATAGCCAGACATGTCAAAATGCTTGCCAACACTTCTCCTGCATTATCAAACCCAACTCATCTTTTGAGGTTTCTATTCCTATCATCTAACTGCTTTGCAAAGACCACACCTCCAAGCATCATCTGCTAGAAAATCACGTTTTAACATAAATTTCAGGGAGAATAAAAATACCCAATTCATAGCAATAATATACTTCCCTGAGAAGCTAGGTGAACCTTAATTCTTCCAGTTAAAGACAAAGAGTTTAAATTGTTGGCTCACTGAGGCCTACAAGGAAAAGGCCATGGTGGTCTCCTATTATATTCATTCACTCAGACATTAAAAAAACATAATTTTTATAAAGAAAATAACAGGCATAGTCTGGAAAAGAAAAGTACTTTTTTCTAAAGTTTAAGACAAGATCAAAGGCATCAAACAATGGCATATTTGGGGCAGGCTGCTTCAGACTGCAATCCAATTAATATTTTTTTAATGGTTGGATTGCAGAAAGCAAGGGAACCAGTGTCAACTGGGGCTCAGGGAAGACTCTTAGAAAGATGTGGCTGCTCAGCAGAGCCCAGGGAAGTGATGAATAGACAAAGAAGATGCATGAAATCCCATAGGCCAGAGAGCTCATGGTGTTTTAGGAACTGAGAACACAGAGTGCTGCGGTCCGGAAGGGGAAGCAGGACTTTCAGGGGAAGTCCAGATTTGCTGGGCAGACTTCATGACTTGACAAATATCACCCTTATGAAATAATTTACATCCAAGACCCAGGAAACACAAGAACTCCATGTGACAAGCAATGAAGGACAATCAGAAGACTCAGAGAGGGGACAAATGGGAAACACACACAGACACACACACACACACAAACCTGTGTAAAAGATCTTGCTCAAAATACCAACCAAAATAATCCAGAAGGTAAATGCAAGCTGTAACTTGCAGAGTGTTCATAATAAACACTTTAATGAGTACTTTATATAAGTATTAAAGTACTTTATAAAATATATGTATTATATATTTAATAAAGTACATTAATGAGTTGAAAGGCAAACTGGAGCCTGATGGGAAAACACTATTTCCCCACAAATTAAGATTTAAATTGAATGAAATTCCAATATAAAGAGTCATTTTTAACATTTTGGTTTAAGTTAAAATAATATTAAGGTTCATTTATAAAACCAATTATAAAGATTAATCCGAAACATTCTTGAAAATGAAATGTAATATAAGGAATTATCCCAGCTTGACAGCTAAGGCCAATTTAAAGCTCCAATCACTAAAATAGCTTGGACCAGAAAAAAGTAGACCAAGAAATAGGAATTAAGACTCCATTAAATGAAACCAGGTCCACCTGAGAATTAACATGTGAAACGGAGACATTTTTAAACAGCAGGAAAAGGAGATTCCCCAATTAATGATGCTGGATCAATAGTTCATTAGGAGAGGAAAAATTAAGCTGGCTATCTTCTTCACTCAATACTCCAAAATTGATTCCAGTGGATCAAAATTTTAAATACAAAAAGACAGTGAAGGAACCAATAAAGTGCTGGAAATTCAGTTCCCAGCACACACACACACACACACACACACACACACACACACACACAATGAGGTTTTTAAAAACTGAGTGACTAATTTTACATGTTCCTGGAATAAGGAATAAGAAAGGGTTTTAGAAAGGACTGGACACATAAAAGCCCCAAAGATAATAATCAATATTCTATTACATAAAAATGCAAATGTAGTTATGAGCACGATGCTCTAAACCAAGAGAAAAGAAAACTAACCGGCTGGGAAATCTTCATGATTCATGTGACAGGAAAGGAGCAGATGGCTTTTCTTTTCAAAAAGTGCATGTAAATAAAATAGAGGATTAATCAAAAATCCACCATGGAAGATGTGGATAAAACATACAGACAGCCAATTACTAAAGAGTTAAAAAAAATGCCCCCAAATCAGTAATTATGAAAACCAGCAAACAGCAAGCTGAGGCTTTAAAAAAACAAAAAGAATCCAAACTTCCAGACAGTAAGTAGTGAAGCCCTCTGTTCAATCAATCATGAAGAACAATTAGACCTGACCCAGGCCAAGGTGGCAGACTGGGTCATCACTGGAAGGAAATCAGAGTAAGTTCATCTAATTTTAAAGGTACCATTTGTACTTAACAGTTACTCTGCTGGGAATTTTCCTATATAAATACTACTGGTGTTGATGAAGAGATGTGTACCAAGGTATGCACCAAGGCACTGCTGGTCCAAACAAAAGGGAAGGTAACCCACAATAAGACATTAGTTGCACAGAGTAGGATGCTCCCTTATGAAGAGTTAGTATCAGAGGCTGGAGAGATGCTCAGTAGTAAAGAGCACTTGTTGCTCTTGCAAGCAACTGATGTCCAGTTCCCAGCATCCATATGGTATGGCTCACAATCATCTATGACTCAGTTCTAGGGGATCTGACACTCTCTTCTGACCTCCTCAGACACCTGACACACTCATGATACACAGACACATACATCCAGGCAAAGCATTCATACTCATACAATGAACCTGTAAAACATTTTTTTTAAAGTGTTACTATTCAATTGGGGAAATATAAGGGGAAACCTTATAGGGTTTTCATGTGTAGAAGTGGGGGGAGAAATGGATGATGATGTATATAGGTTCTCTCTTTCTGGTCAATTTTAGAGGAAGCAGTAGACAGATGTTTATGATGGCATAGGTAGGAATGTCATTTTTATATCTGAGTCTGTTGTTTGTTCTACTATTGGATATTTTCTGATTATTATTTTTTTCTGATTATTTTTATTTTATGTGTATAAGTATTTTGCTTGCATATATGTATGGACATTGTGTGTGTGTGTGTGTGTGTGTGTGTGTGTGTGTGTGTAGGCCAGAAGACACAATTAGATTGTCCAAAGCTGAAACTACAGATGGTTGTGAGCTTCCGTGTGGATGCTGGGAACCAAACCCCAGTCTTGTGCAAGCTCAGTGAGTGACCATCTCTCCATCCCCATGTTTGACATTTTTAAGTATATCAGTTAATCGCTTCTTAAAGCATAACAATGAAGCGAGGGATGCTAAACAGATGTCTCAGTGAGCACAGCACCTGCTACCATTCAACCCTGAGGACTGAGTTCTGATCCTCAGCACCTGTGTAAGGGTGGGCGTGGCCACCAGCTGGTCATCCCAGCATCTGAGAAGCAGAGACAGAGAAGAGGCCCTCAGAATCTGGCTAGCTAGAGTCTCCAAATTGGCAGGCTCTGGGCTCCACTGAAAGACTCTGCCTCAATGAGTAAGATAGAAGCGTCCCAATGACTCAGTATAAATTCTGGCCTCCACACATTCAGAAGAAAATATGTACACACACACACAAATACACACACCATAAACACACACACTAAAAACAAAAGCACATGAAAATAAATTGTCTAGATAGGGGAGTGATGGACTGTTTTTTTTTCTCTTTAAATTAATGCCTATAGCTTTGAAAGAGTTGATCTGGGAGGCTGGAGAGATGGCTTGGCTGAGTGTGTACTTATAACCAGACTTTCCTTTGGATCAACAACTCGCAAATAATGGCATAGAAACTTATTAATTATGAAAGCTTGGCCTTAGCTTAGACTTGTCCGACTAGCTCTTATAACTTAAATTATAGCATTTATTTATTTATTTTTATATTTATTTTTATTTTATGTGAATTGGTGTTTTGCCTGCATGTATAACTATGTAAGGGTGTCAGATCTTGGAATTATAGACAGTTGTTAGTTGCCATGTGGATGCTGGGAATCAAACTCAGGTCCTCTGGAAGAACAGTCAGTGCTCTTAACCACTGAGCCATCTCTCCAGCAAGCCCCCCCATTTTTTTTTAAATTAAATTAATCTACATTCTACCACTTGGCTTCTATCTCTCTCCCATTTTGTGTGTGCATCATTCTGTGTCTGTCTGAATGGCATCTCCTGCATCAATTATCTCCTCTTTTTCTCCCTGCCCAGAAGTCCAACCTATCTCTCCTGCCTACCTATTATCTGTACAGCTTTTTATTGTACCAGTCACAGCAATACATCTTGACACAGTGTACAAATATCCCACAACAGTGTACTGCTTTTTTAGAGGACTCAAAATTGGTTCCCAGCACACATATGTAATTTTAGCTTATTCTGTCCTCTGTAGGCACCTGCATTCACACACAAACACACACACACACACACACACACACATACACACACACACACACATGACAGAGGTTCCTGTGTGCACATGTACATATACACAAAATATTTTTAAAGAGACACCAGAAATACACTAAGAAATAAAACTGATATAGCCTGAAGGACATTTAAGAGGCCCTGGAGTGGATATATCTAGAGCAGGGGACTCGCCTGTGTCTCACAGATTTCCCCACTTGCCTCCTGTGAGGATGCTCCCTATTCCCTATACCCTGCCCCATACACAACAATCTGAGCTTGTGGCTTCAGTACCAGGAGGGTTAAAACAAACAAAAGAAAATCAGATTTTAAAAAGAACATCTGTTACAGTTTGTACTTGCATTTCCTCTCTACAGATAAAACTGAGAGCGATGACATAACCAGATATAGGCTCACCTCCTCTCTGCTTCCTCATCTACAGATCTGGGAGATGGAGATGGCTCACACTATACCATCCTTCCTCCACCCATGCAAACCCCAGGACCCGAAACATCTTAGGCTTTGAACTAGATGCCAGATCACCTGGGATGTGTCTTGTGATCCTGTCTGAATCTTCTCCCCTTCATTGCCCACATCTCAGGCTCTTCTCCTTGGTGCTTCCTGAGAAGGAGATTCTGTCCAATTGATCCATACTGGGCTGAGCTCCTAAACCAGTTCATTGTACTATGTGGGGTACAACACAGTTTCTATACCTGGAAAAGCTGTCAGAGGCTTCTAGGAGTCTTGGACAATTAAGTAGTCACATGTAAAGGGGGAAAGTAGTCACATGTAAACTGAGAAAAAAAAACAATGAAGAATTTGAGAGTGGATGGATACTAATGAACTAATCTGGACTCTGTATCATAGATCAAGACACACTCTGCATGTGTTCATCTCCCCAGCCCTGAGACTGCAAATGATTGTAAGTAGTAATCCCTAACTCAAAACTCTCGGATAAATCTTTCATTGAGAATGCAGAAGACAATAAGATGAAGCCAAATCCAACTTAGAAATAGATGTGGGAGCACATCAATAAATGGCATCAGTAGAGGGACACAGGCAAATCCTCTTGCCCCTGAATACAGGCACAGAACCAGTCTTCCACAGAAAACTTGGGCCAAATGAAACGGTGACCTATGTGAGTCAGGGGATAATCTCCTAGTGGTAGGCAGTAGAGCTTCTAGAGAATTCCCAACAACAAAAAGGAAAGAACCAGTCTCATTAACACACGCCTTCTTTCCCACTTCTCTTATACAGAGCAAAATCTTCAAACTGTGCTGTAGAAAACAGATATAATTTGCCCTGACTTGAAGCATGTGGGTACGAGAGCCTGGTTTCTCACGTATTTTATCTATAGGACCTGAGAAGAAAATACCTTCATGCTTCCTTGCCCCATGGAAGGGTAAAAGCATCCCAGTGTACACACTGGATGTTGGATAGAATTAAGGAGGCCTTGGCTAGGTTCAAGGCTGACTCATGGATGGTTTCCTAATATCTTAGTTTATATTCCTGGTGCTATGATAAGACACCCAGACCAAAGCAACTTAATGGAGAAAGAACTCCATTAAATGATGTAAAACATCATTGAGGGAAGTTATATCCATGGGAATGAGGGACCTGGTCACAACACACCCATAATCAGAAACAGAGAACACCAAATGAACATTGGCTACAGCTTTGTTTGCTTTCTTCATTTAATACAGCACAGGCCCTTGGGCCTTAGTAATGGTCCACCCACAACAAAGACGGGTCTTCCTACATCAATTAATGTAAGCAAGATAATTCTTCACAGGTATTTGCAGAGGCTATCCTTAATGTAGACAATTCCTCACAGCCATACTGAGGCCTGCTTCATGGGTGTCCGGTTGACAAGAATAACTATTACACTAACTTCTCCACACTTCAATTTGCTCATTTTTTTAGAATATGACTTGGGGGGAAGGGCAGGAGACATATACCACATGTCTGCAAGGCAAAGGAGGGTCTCTGGAGACCCTCCCTGCACCAGGTATGGGCTTAATCACTGAAAATATCATCATTAGAGAAATAGGACATCTGATTTCCAAAAGAGAGAGTCAAACAGTGGGTGGGAAAAGAGGGGGGTAATTTTAGAAGATGAGATGGGTCATGGATAGGAAGTAGGTCAAAGATGAGTGTCCAAAGTGAGAAAGGTAATGGAAAAGAGAAGAGTATAAAATGTCCTGCACAGGAGGGCTTCTTCCTCAGTAGAATAGAGGAGCCAGCTGTTTCTCCTCCCTACAGTACTGCTAACTCAGCTCTTGGCTGGTAGTCAGACTCCACAATGGTACGAACATAGTTCCTAAAATCACTTGGCTCCCATCCATACACAATGCCATCATGGTGGGTCCACACTCTGGGTCTTCATGGCCCATGGAAACCATCAGGGTAGCAGATGCAGTCAAGTCCACCAAAGAAGAGAACAGGGAGGCTGGCACTTGTACTCCATTTCACCTACTTCTGATCCTTTTCAATGTGTATGTGTGTGTGTGTGTGTGTGTGTGTGTGTGTTGTGGGTAAAGGTGTTCCTCACAACAAAAAGGACCTATCACTGCAGTAACAATATGGTAAACCATAATTATTGCTTAGTTCTTGGACATGGTACCAAGTGCACCATGTATGAACTCACTTCCTTTTCATAGTAACTCCTTGGCACACAGTGACATCATTCCCTTTTCCAGTTCAGAGTTCAGAGAGTGGCTTGACCAAGCATAGAGTTGCAGAGATGGAGTCAGGTCACCCGAAAGCTTGGTTATTTCTTGTAACCATGGTGCTGTGCAACTTTTCATGTCCACTTTTGTTTTTTCTAAAGTTGAACTGTGGTTCCCTGGAGGTTGAAGTTCAAAGTTTTATAGATGACAGAAAGTGACAGAGGTCCTGAAGGTGGATGGTGAGGGTGGTTTGGATAATGTTACCAAACTGAAGACTTAAAAAACTATTAAAATGTTCAATTTTATCTTATATATATTGTAATACACATGTGATGGAATAAAGAGGCAGAATATGTAAAATCCAAGCAAATTTCAGAGAAGTAATTTTTATCACTAAACTTGCCTAACAAATTTAAATTTTTAAAAAACTATTTGTTTATCATTATTGTTGTTGCTGCTTGAGATGAAGGTCTTGCTATGGTGCCTGACTGAAGGGATCCTCCAGTCTCTCCGCTTCCTGAGAAGATGGGACTACAAGAGTATCATAGTTAGGGTTTCTATTGCTGTGAAGAGACACTATGACCATGGCAACTCTTATAAAGGAAAACATATCATTGGAGCTGGCTTACAGTTTAGAGATTTCATCCATTATCTTCATGGTGAGAAGCATAGCAGCATGCCGGCAGACATAGGGCTGAAGGAGCTGAGAGCTCTACCTCAGAATCTGAAAATAGCAAAACGAAAGTGAGACACTGGGCCTGGTTTGAGCATCTGAAATCTCAAAGCCCCCAGTGACGCACTGCCTCTGATAGACCACATCTCCAATAGTGCCACTCCTTATGAGCCGGGATGGGGGGCGTTTTTATTTAGACCACCACAATGAGCATGCTGCTACACCTGTCTCTGAACTCTTTAAGAAATTAAGTAGGCAATGAGAAGGGTTTTGTCAGGAGTCTGGAGAACATGGACCAAGAATCTCTCCCCCCTGTTGAGAACCCTCCTCTCTCTTGGACACTGGCTGGGTCTCTGAGTACCACTCCTGGAAATTAAACTATCTTTTCACCTTGTGCCCCTTCTATCCAGAAAACCAAAAGTGTGCTAGTTTATAATTTGCTGAACATTTTTCTTGCAAACTTTAGAAATGGCCCAACAAAGACCTTTACATTTTTTTTTTATAATCGGTACCAAAAGTTTTAAATCACAGATTCAGAATTGTCCTTGACACGTCCATGCAATTGAAATACAAGTAAGTAAGTAAGTCCTACAAGAATCACCATGTACTTAACCATCACTAGAGATGGAGATTTCTTGGAGTTTGCAAGAAGCTGGCACTCCACTGAAACCCTAAGTAGT
Source organism: Sigmodon hispidus (assembly GCA_004025045.1). Taxonomy (NCBI): domain Eukaryota; kingdom Metazoa; phylum Chordata; class Mammalia; order Rodentia; family Cricetidae; genus Sigmodon; species Sigmodon hispidus. Next base: position 49,133 of record PVIH01002198.1, on the reverse strand, counting down.
TTTGGTATCAAGAGCTGTGAAATGCTAAAGACGGAGGGGCAAGGGCTGGCAGTTTGTGTTCAGTACGTAAAGGATGCCCATTGTGCAGAGGAGCTCTGCAAATCTCTGAAAGCTGTGTCCTTACCAAGCTGGCCACCTTCAGTCCTTCAGCAGAAGCTCTGCCTGGACTTCAGCTTGACTGACCTCTGTAGTCTTTTGAAAGTTTCTGATGTCAAGGAATAAGAATTAAATGTTAGCATTTCTGGCTGAAGACCATACAGCTAATCAGGAGACATGGCTGGAAGCTAATCAGGTGATGTCTCCTCAAAGATGCTTGGTGTCAGACTTTCTGAGGAGCCTTGTTGGAGAAGTCAAGGGATTCCGGTTAAGAAGGAAAAGACAAGAGAGTTGCTAAAAGGAGAATAGGGAAAAAGTGAGGAAGAGAAGGAGGAGAAGAATAACAACAAAGACGGAGGACGCACTCTTCTGCTCAATTTCAAAACTAGTATCAAGAGAATGTGGTGCGGGGGCTGGAGAGATGGCTCAGCGGTTAAGAGCACTGTTTGCTCTTCCAGAGGACCAGGGTTCAATTCCCAGCACCCACATGGCAGCTAACAACTGTCTGTAGTTCCAGTTCCAGGCAAAACACCAAGACAAATAAATTAAGTTTTTTTTTTTTTTTTTTTTTTTTTTTTTTTTTTTTTTTTTTTTTTTTTTTTTTTTTTTTTTTTTTTTAAAGAGAATGTGGTGCTGGCACCAAATCAGTGGTGTAGAACTACACATCTGTCATCAGCTGCTTTAACAAAGACATCAGCACAGTTCAATGTGAGTGTGATGTCTAATCCTCACTACAAACATCACTGGATTGGGAAGACACAGCTCTGGGTTTGTCTATGAGAGTACTTCCAGAGAAAGGAAGTCTCATTGAGATGTGGGCAGCACCATCTTATGTACTGGGGTCTTTAATAAAAAGAAAAAAAAAAAAAGAGGAAAGTGAACTGAGCACCAACACTCATTTCTTCTTTGCCTCTGGCCTGTAGGTACTATGTGATGGATGAGACCCTGCCACCAAGCATTCCTGCCATGATAAACTGTGTACTCTCAAACTGGGAGCCAATGTGAGCCCTCTAGTCTTTAGGTTGCTTTTGTTGGGTATGGGGTCATAGACAAGTAACTAACACAGGGTTCACAATTATTGCCAGAGCAAAAGAATGAAGTCAGACTACCCTCCTCACCTTGTATGTAAATATTAACCCATAATCATCAGTGATCTAAACACACAACTAAATCTTATGAAACTCTTAGACAATCATAGAAGGAACTATCAAGAAATTTAAAAGCCATTTCAAAGAAATTAGAGAAAATACTGATAAACCAAAGTATTGTATTAGTATGCACCATGTATTATACATATATAAATCTTAAAATTACCAATAAGTAGGCAAATCAAATTAAAAATGAACCAAAAGTTTGTATAGATATTTACTCATAAGAGACATACATGTGAATAATCCTCAGGTGGGAAATGCTTGACATCTCTGGTCATTAGATAAATGTAAATCAATACCACAGAGAAAGATCAATTTCACACCCATAAACATGGCTATAGTTTTGTAAAAATGGCAAATGTGTTGGAAAGAATGTGGGGAAATGGGAAGTCATGTGTCTTGCTGGCTCCAGGAATGCCTAGTGGTGTGGCCTCCTTGGATACCAATTCACCTGTTCTTTGAAAAGGTTACTAAGAGATTAACTATACAATTTGACAAATCCACTGCTAAGTTGATCTACTACAGAAATGAGGGTTGTTTAAATAAAAATGTTTATGCAGATGTTTACAGCATTCATTATTTGTAATAGCCAAAGGGCGCACATGGCCCAGTGAATATCATCTGGTGAATAGATAAATAAGGAGTGATCTGTCTATGCCCTGGACTATCATTCAGCCATAAAGCAGAATAAAATACTGATACACAACATTTAGAAACTTTGCGAGTTGCATGCTCAGTGTAACAAGCCTGACATAAATGACCACATAATTGGACATTTTAATTTATAGAAAATATTCAGAATAGACAAAATCTAGAATGAGGGTTGCAACAGGCGAAGACAGAGGACAGCCTGGAGGAGACACTGTTGATGGATGCAATCTTTTTTCAGGCTGATGAAAGTGTTCTGGGATTATATGATTGCATTGCTTTCACAACTCCCCGAATAAGAGCCATGAATAAGACATCTTAAAAAGGTGAGTCTCGGGGCTGGAGAGATGGCTCAGAGATTAAGAGCACTGACTGTTCTTCCAAAGGTCCTGAGTTCAATTCCCAGCAACCACATGGTGGCTCACAGCCATCTATAATGAAATCTAGTACCCTCTTCTGTACACTGTATACATAATAAATAAATATAAAAAAGTGAGTCTCTTATCATATGAACTGGAAATAAAAAGTTAGTAAACTAATCCCTACTCAGTAATAAAAAAGCAAAGGAGTCTGGAGAGATGGCTCAGAGGTTAAGAGCACTTAGTGATCTTCCAGAGGACCTGAGTTTGATTCCCAGCATCCACATGGTGGCTCATAACCATCTATGATGACATCTGATACCCTTTTCTGTATACTGTAAACATAATAAATAAATAAATATTTAAAAAATCTGAAGTCTTCTTCTGACCTTTTTGGACACTGTTCTCAATGAACAAACACACACAGAGAGAGAGAGAGAGAGAGAGAGAGAGAGAGGGAGAGGGAGAGGGAGAGGGAGAGAGAGAGAGAGAGAGAGAGAGACTGTGCACGTACACACACGCACGCATCAATTATTAAAAAATAAAATACATTTTAAAAATAAAATGAAAAAGAAATGTGAGTGGTGTTTCTTTCTTTTTTTTTTTTTTTCTCGATTTAAAGTCTATGCCCTGTAGGACAAAAATAAATAATAATAATAACCATCCCATGAGTATTAGGAAATTCAAGAAAAGACTTTTCCAGGAAACACAATTGTTTTAGCATGCCCCCAAACATAGACCCTAGGATAAGCTCTGAAGTGCAAATAAGTTCTTTGGGAGGTGGAGGAAATACCAGCCAGGGACATGGAAGTGAGTCACAGAAGGAAAGGCATCCTACACAAGCTTCACCTAGCAAGCTTCATTGTGGGTACTAGAGCTGGAGCCATTGGGAGCCAGGGACAAAGCTCTTCAGAGGGGCCCTCACCTTCTCATCCAGAACAGGGTCAGTTCATAGCCCAGCGCCTTGCCCTGTTTGCATTTATTCAGTGTTACCTCTTCCACAAACAAGAGTAAGTTAATACCCAGAGGCCAACGTCAGGAGTCAGAAGTCAGGGTGTGTATGGGGGGTTGGGGGAGTGGGAGGGTGAGGTGGGGGGGGTGTTGTGGAGTAGAGGTAGGAGCTGACTCTCATTGAAATAGAAAGCCTCAAAGATAAGGTCCTTGATAGCTGGTATCAGCTTATCAGAACCTCTGCTGGTGATTAGAGGTCAAGGATTCAGAAATAAAAAGATGAGTTAAATTTTAAAGTCACATTTAGGGACAAGCTAGTCCAGTGGAAGATTGATTTCTTTATATGCAAAGTAGGGGAGAGATAGGGTAAATGTCCATAAGTCATTCTAGGAAACTGTTCAGCTGGAAGGGATGGCAGGAAACCCTGGATCTGTCCCCTTTGGTCTGAAGTGGGAGGAGCCTGAGAGTCTGGTAGAGTCTGGTCATGCTTTAGAAGCTGGGGTCTGTGCCAGTTCTGAGCCAACGATTTCAGAAATACATGGTAGGAACATTTGGTTAAAGTTCAAATTGCCTTCCTGGAGAATTTCCCCCCTTGGTATGCAGGGCCCTCCTTAGCTGTGATAAATTTCCTTGTTACACATCTCAAATTTTCTGAAGTGAATGCAGATACTGCAGGTTTGGGAGGTTATTATTAATAGTCTATCTTTCTCCATTCCTTTGCTTTTTTTATTATAAATAAATATTTGTATGAGTGTTTGCCTACATATATGCACAAGCACCAGCTATAGGCTTAGTGCCCTCAGAGACCAGAAGGGGTCATTGACTGTCCTGAAATTGGGATGATAGAGGGTCAAACTGCCGTGTGGGTGCTGGGACTGGACCCATGTCATCTCCAAGGACAGCAAGCACTCTTAACCATTGGGTCACCTCTCCAGCCTGTCTTTTGGTATTTTAATGAACACTTATGTATTTTTTTTTTTAATTTGAAAATGAGGTTCTTACTGACAACATATAGCTATTTGGATTTTATTTTTTTATTCACGCTGTGAGTCTCTGGCGTTTTATTTTGCACTTAGACTAATGGCATTGAAGGTGGCTATTGACATAGTTGGATTAATAGCTACCATATTTCTAACTGTTTTCTCTTACTGCCCTCATTGTACTGATTTATTTGTTTTGTTTCCCATTCTCTTTTTCTACCATCTCTGGTTTTAATTGAGCATTGCACATTACTCCATTTTCTCCCATCTTGGCTATTAATCATACTTACAAATATGTTAAATAAGTAGGCACACATCTGTCGTCCCAGTTACTCAGAGGGCTAAGGCAAAAGGAATGTTTCAGTCTAGGAGTTGGGGGTCAGCCTGGGCAACATAAGGAGATATCATGTGCACAGCAATGCTCTCTCTCTCTCTCTCTCTCTCTCTCTCTCTCTCTCTCTCTCTCTCTCTCTCTCTCTCTTCCTCCCTCAGATTTACCATGTGTTGGTCTAGCAGAAAGTGGTGTGGCTGTGTCTTAGAACCTCTGGCTGTGCTATGGGGAAACCCTACTTAACCAGTGTGTGAATTGGACTTCCCAGTGTTCTCACTAACAGATTTCACTTTCCATCTGCCATTGTTTCTTAGTTCATTGTTGATGGTATTGGTGGCGGCGGTGGTGGTGGTGGTGGTGATATTTATGGTATGTGTGTGTAGTGAAACGGAACCCATGGTCTCACGTATGCTAAGCAAATACTATTGTGAAAGGTTTCTGGCCCAGACTTTCAGGCCCAGCCCAGAGGTTTGACCAGCAGACTGCAGACCCACAGAAACTCACAGCTGCTTACATCAATTTTATGCTGATTGACCTAGGGCTCAGGCATATAACTTGCTGACTCCTTCATCTTAACTCAACCCATGATTTTTATCTTGTTCAGCCATGTGGCTCAGTACCTTTTCTCAGCAGCATTTCAGCTTCTTTCCTCTGTGTCTCCTGGCATCTCTGCTCTGCTCTGCCTGTTCCCAGAGTTTTCTTAGTCTGGTAGCCCCACTCACACTTCCTGTCTGCCTTCAGCCAATCAGCATTTTTATTAAACCAGTAGGTGGGACAATTATTTACAGTGGAACAGACCACAATCCCACTACAAGATACTCATGCACTGAGCTCCATTCAACCTTTGCTGTCTAGTGTTTGCAATGACCACTTTATATCATGCTGCTGCTGCATAGCCAAGTCCCATAAGCTCCAGGTATCTCTGCTCATCAATGCCTGAAGTCATGCCCTGGTCAGACTTCAGTGTCTCTGTGTAAAAGATGCTATTGTCTCAGCATCCAGATCCTTTGTGTGAGCTTCTCTCTCGGGCTCTTGGGAATGACTGCCCACTGCATAGGGTAGATAAGTTCATGAGACATCTGTAAACTGACATTCTGTCTTCACAGAGAATTCTCTGTCCATTGGGCCTCCAGCTTTACTTGCTCTGCTCATCACATCTTAACAATGGAAGAGAATAAGATTAGATCCAACTGGGCATATCTACTTGGTCTCCAGAGAGTGTCTACTTCTGTGTTTCAAGGGATGAAGAGAAAGGCAAAGTTGTGGAGGCACTATTGGGTCATTAGGGAATGAACCTGAGGCTCCAGCCACTTTGTTTGTATATGGACAAAGCCGGAAGCCACTTCAGATCTACATCAATATCCCCTATTAAGATCATCACTGAGGACCCCTGCCGCAGGTTGGACATTCCACATTTCTTCTGGGGACTAGAACATCCTCATCCCTTTGTCTGTATCCTTGGTGATCTTACTCTACTTTTCCCATACCCTTACTCATCTTTTTCAGGGGTACTTCTTTAATCAAGCACTTTCTCATGATTCTCATCTCACAGCCCTCCTGGGCACTAAACTCACCATCCAAATAGGTCAAGGTTGTAAATACCTTCTACGTCTACACTTCATGAACAAGTCTAGACTTCTTCCAATAAAACAGCTAATATCATTTAAATGGCAGATGCTCAAACAAACAGAAATATACAAAAACACACATATATTTCTATTTATATGAGCATATATATGTGTGTGTGTGTGCGTGTGCTACACAATGAAAATGTTATTGTCTGTTTCCAATATATTTATTTCATATTTTTCTTGTGACTATTCTTCAGAGGCTCTAACATGGCAAGAACCTGCATAGCCAGGCAATTAATTTATTTGATTGCTCATTCCATTTCAGACTTGAGTCACACTTCCTGCCTCTTCTTTTCAAAGGGTCTCTTTTCCTCTCATGGCTTTGCTAAGGCAAACATGGTGCCTGTGTCTCATGCTCCTTACTCTCCTGTCCTGTCAAGTTCTGTTCTTGGGAAATGATAAAACTGGTGAGTAGCTGAAATGTTTCCCTTTTACTTCTCTTTTCTTGGCAACAGAGGGAAATAATTGTCCCACCTACTGGTTTAATAAAAATGCTGATTGGCTGAAGGCAGACAGGAAGTGTGAGTGGGGCTACCAGACTAAGAAAGTATTTCAGGAACCAGCACACTGGTGTGAGGAGACCATTGGAGCACATGACCCTGGAGTTGCTCTGGCATCAGTCTCCAATAAGGGAAGTTGGATGGAGGTTTTTCCTTTACTTTCACAGCCTATAGATCAGTCACAGTGGACAAAATGAAGACTCCTTTCTCTCACATTCCTGTCCTCACCTGCTGGCTGAGAGCCAACCAGAGACAACGTCATGATATTGCTGCCACACCCACTAGCGTACAAGCCCTGTTCAAATCTAGCCCTATGCTTGCTACCTGAATGACCTTTTTTTTCTCTTAATTATATATACAGTGTACAGAAGAGGGTACCAGATGTCATCATAGATGGTTGTGAGCCACCATGTGGTTGCTGGGAATTGAACTCAGGACCTCTGGAAGAACAGTCAGTGCTCTTAACTTCTGAGCCATCTCTCCAGCCCCCTGAATGACCTTTAAAAAGAATCACTTCATGATGACTCCGTTTTCCAGGATGTAGAGAGCTGTACCAAAATATAAGAGCAGCAATGTGTTTAACAGCTGTGCCAGGTGTTTGAGAAGGGTGGATCCAGTCTTCTCCCAACACACAGCCTTCGAGGATCAGTCAATGATGCCGAATTACTTGAATCACTGCTGTGCTTCTCTGGCTCAGGATGCGCAACTCCCAACCAACAAATTCCTAAAATTCACATCATGAGATTTTCACATTAAGAGACCCTTTTCTTGGCACTGGCTGAAGCCGCCAGCTTGCCAAGATAAACAGAGGACTAGAGAGTTGAGGGTCATGTTCAAAGCCCAATGTTCCATGCCCGATTGATTACTACTCTTTTGGGGTCTGTTTGTCTATATGTTCCAGCTAATGTCTCACCAACCACACCTCCAGTGGTATCTTCCAGATGTCTCCACGTGGAGTCATTTCGAGGCCACTCCAGAGGGCAAGGGAGTGAGTGAGTCAAGATCCCTATAAGGTCATGCTGGTGCCATCCCTATGGGGTCATGCCATGGATTCTAGATACTTCCTTCTCTAAAGAAGGCCACTCTGGATGTATATGTGTTCTTGCAAAAACATGAGGCCAAAGGAGAGTCTCTCAGAAATGAGGCTAATTCTGTCAGCTTCCTGGCTATTAGTAAGTGGTTTTCTCATCCCCAGGGTTCTTTATAGACAGAGACCTTCCTGTCTACACCCAGGCTCTGTCCCAAACCCAGATATACAGTGTAAGAAGTCCTGACCCTGAGACCTCAGGCATTCTAGAGAGCGTCCATCTGGCCATTGTACTTGTTTCTGTGCTATAGCCTCACTAAGAGGGGGGGGACATTCCTGTGCACCAGAAACAGGGCTCATGCAAGGAGGTCAGGCAGTGATGAGCTGTCTTTATGGTGACAAATGGAGTTTCTCTTACCAAGGAGGACAAGAGAGTCATGGCAAAAACACTAGGGACCTGGTTATCTTCTAGCACACCATGATGGCTGGTACTTCATTGCAATGAGACTCCTGGTCCCAGAATCTGGAGTAACTTTGGGAATATATATGAGAAGCTGAAGGTTTGCAGGGAGGAGGTAGATAGCACATCACAATCTCAGTGGAGGTAGGGACAGAGCATAGGATGAAAAAAATTCCCCATGACCTAAGGAGCTGCCCTAGTCCTTAGGGTACCAACACTTAGGGCAACTAGGTTTAGCAAAAACAAAACAAAATCCAGAACAGTAGGCAAAATTCAAATTTCAGATAATAATGTATACTTTTTAGCATTCGTTGTTATCTGATACTAGGGCTGTTCTTATTTTTAAAATGTTATTTATCTGAAATTCAAATTTAACTGGCCACCGTGTACTTATCTGGCATTCTTCCACCCACCCTACCCTCAAATAAGAAAGTGACATTTTAAAATATCATTCTAAAAAAACATGCATTCTGTGTCAAAATGTAGAGAGGTATGGAAAATAAAAACAAAACCCAGGGATAATTTTGTTCCCCAGAATTAACAAGTGTTAAGGTCTTCTGGTCCTTGCTAGTCAGTCTGTTCATTCTGTCTCTCTGTCTCTGTCTCGCTCTATGTGTGTGTTTTAATAAGCATCATGCTCACAAAACTCATACTGTAACATATGGCTTCATATTATATTTTCATCTGTAACATCATATATTTAAGAAAATATGGTCTAGGGCTGAATTGATGATTGGTGGTTAAAAGAAATCCCTGCTCTTGCAGAGGACCTGGGTTCAGTTCTCATCACTGATATGACAGTTCACAGCAGACCCTAACTCCAGTTACATGGTATCTGTCACTCTCTTTTGACTCATATGGACATTAAACATTCACATGCTACACTTGGAAACATGCAGGCAAAACACTTGTATGCATGAAATAAATCTTTAAAAAATATTTTTCATAAGTAAGAAAATGCACACTATCAAATGTCTATAATGCTCTTTTATTTCCCATGAGCAATGACTGCTCTTCCAGAGGTCCCGAGTTCAATTTCCAGTTAGTGGCTCACAACCACCTAGGATGAGATCTGGTAACCTCTTCTGGAGTCTCTGCTCTGTTTTTCCTGTTCTCAGAGTTTTCTTAGTCTGGTAGCCCTGCCTACACTTTCTTTCTGCCTCTGGCCAATCAGCTTTTAATTAAACCAGTAGGAGGGACAGATATTTACAACATAACATAATCCCACTATATCCATGTAATTCTTAATGTATTATATGTTGTTTTTTTCTTAAGGACTTCCAGTGTTTTTGAGATAGGGTCTTACTATATAACCCTTGAGGGACTCATTCCTGAGTGCACTCTGTAGACCAGGCTGGCCTCAAACTCACAGAGATCTGCCAGCCTCTGCCTCCCGAGTGTTGGAATTACAGATATGTTCCTACTATGCCCAGGCTTAAAGTAGCCTTAAAGCTCTTCTTAGTAGACTTTTCAAAGATGCCAACTGTCATTCTTCTTCCATGCATGCATGTAGGGGCATGCGAGGATGTGCTCTTCCCTGACACTTAGCTATTAAATGTTTGATGTGACAGATACCCAGCGTCACTTCACACCCATTCAAGGGACCATGAAATTCTGCGGTTGAAGCAAATGAGGGAATCACTGATCTTTTTTCAGCCTGGGAGCCCCTAAGCCCAAACATAATCCCTGCTTTCCCATTACAGCTTCCAGCTGTAGGATGCATGGCTCCCTGCACTTGCGACAAGGAGCAGATTGAAACCTTTCCTTTTAAGATTAATGAACATTCAGCACACTTGGATTAATTAATTGGATTAATTAATGAACATTCAGCCCCACTATGTGTGGGGGAAGTGGGGGAGGGGTGGAGGGTGGATGGCTGGTCCTCTCAACAGGGGTGAAAAAGACATAGAACTCACAGGCAAATTGAATTAGATTTCTCTGCAGTGATGGTAGCAAAAGGTTATAAAAGGTAAATAGAGAAGTAAACGAGATACATGACAGTTTCATGAAGGAGACCAGAAATCACATCAGCATTACTGTGATCACACTGTACCATGAAATTCTAGCCTTAAGACCATGAGGTTTCGGGGCTGGAGAGATGGCTCAGCGGTTAAGAGCACCGACTGTTCTTCCAGAGGACCGGGGTTTGATTCCCAGCACCCACATGGCAGCTAACAACTGTCTGTAGTTCCAGTTCCAGGCAAACACCAACACAAATAAATAAATAATAAATAAATAAATAAATAAATAAATAAATAAATAAATAAATAAATAAAGTTTTAAAAAGACCATGAGGTTTCAAATAATAGTGCTTTACTCCAATTCACATTTGTATCTCAATGACAGACTCTTTACCTAACCTGCACCAGATACTCCATGCCTTCTTAGAAATAAGCAACTTGTCTGCACATTTTTCAAGGCTCCCATTAACTGAATCTGTTGATTCAGTTCTAAAATAGTGATTTCCATATAGGATGTTCCCCACAGGCTTGTATGTTTAAACACTTGGTCCCCAGCTGGTGACACTGTTTGACGAGTTATGATATCTTTACAGTGAGTCTCAACCTGTCCGATGCTGCAACCCTTTAGTACAGTTCCTCATGCTGTGTTAACTCCCCAAACATAAAATTATTTCATTGCTTCTTCATAACTGTCATTTTGCTACTGTTATGAATTGCCATGTAAATATCTGCTTTCTGATGACATTACCTGACCCCTGTGAAACGGTCATTTGACCCAACATAGTTGCAGGTTGAGAACCATTACTCCGTTTAAGAGGGGAGGCCTTTCTAGAGACAGTGGGGACAGTCAGTGACAGCTGTAAAGCCTAGACCCACTTCCTGTCTGGTCTCTGCTTCCTAAGTACAGACACAGAGTGACTAGCCAGTTCCTCACGCCTCTGTTTCTTTCTCCTCCTCATTACAATGGGCTATATACCTGGAATTGTAAAGACTCCCTTAAATTGCCTCTGGAAATGTGTTTGGCACAACAACCATCTCCAATTCCAATTAATCTCCACAGCACAGGAAAAAAAAAACCCACTTGAGACTGAACCTTCAAATTGTATCACTCTCTCTGACCCTTGACACCCACTCCCACTAAGCTTCTTGTAGGGTTTCACTTACTATGCTCGGCAACAAGCGTGGCCCTGTGCAATCAGCTTTGTTTCAGCAGTTCATAAAACTGGTGTGAAGCAAAAAAACTAGGGCCGTTGGATCCAGTGAAAAGCTGGCGCCGGAAGTAATTGTATTTTCAGCTGGATGGCATACATCCAATGGGATGGCAAAAAGTGGTGAAATTTGACCTGAGGATTGAATAAAGACTTAAAACTGATTTTTTTTTCTCCTTGTATTATGGGGACAAAAATGTCCAGGTAGCGGCTAGTAAGATGGTTCATTGATAAAAGTACCTGTTCCAGGCCTGCTGACCTGGGACCTATAAGTTGTCTTGTGATTCTTCAACAAAAGACAAGCAAATAATTAAGTGTAAGTCTTAAATTTTAAGCAACATTCCCAGACCTAGAACAAAAGAGAGAAGATAGAAACTAAGGCCTAGAGGACCAGGGTGGTAGGGGTGAGGGTACCAGAAGGTTCAGTTCACTGGAGACTTACACAACGGATTTAGAGTTCATACTTAGTGTAATTTAAAAACTAGATGATCAGCAGAGGACCACTACCCCTCTACCTGTCTGTCCTCCATGCCCTTCTCTTGCCTGGCATTTGGAGGACACTGCTGCAGCTGGTGATTCAGCATGGAAAAAAGGAAGCTCCACCCATTACTGAAAGTATGGGAAGAAAAGCATGGATGACCTCTATGCCACACAGCCATGGCCATGTCTTATTGTAATTCTGGCTTCTGAATTTCATATGGGTAGTGTTTCTGGCAGTGTTTGCATCCTGAAGGTCCTCAGGTTACAGCAGCAGCCCCAGGACTATTGACTGCACAGGGCTACCTTCTGTGTTGGGGTTGTCAAAAGGACCTCAGCATCAACTCATTCTCTGGCAGAGAGTCAGAATCAGCACCTAGTGAACATTGGAATAGATGGTCTGCTCTCTAGTGATTTATGCTTCAACTGGCTCCAAAATGTTTTGACATTGTTGTGTGCATAACTACGTATCTTATTTTTTTAAAAAATAAAATGAATGAAATTCAACCAACACAATGAAAAAAATAGAAGCCTAGGGTTCAAGTTGATGGTTAAAACTACTCAGTGAGGAGCTGGACAAATTGCTCAGTGGTAAAGAGCACTAGCTGCTTTTGCAGAAGACTTGGTTTCAGCTCCCAGAACCCATAGTGTGGTCACAACCATCCAGACTCCAATCCCGGGGGATCTGATGCCTTCTTCTGACCTCTGTGGCACCTAGGTACACAGGTGGTGCACATACCTACATACAGGAAAAATACTCATCTGAATGAAATAAAACAAACAAGTCTAAAATAAGACCCTTAATGAATTGTTTTAAGTTAAGGTGAAACACAAAGTCTCTGAACACCTAGTGGAAAGAGAATAAATTCACTTGCTACAATCCCAGAACAAACCCCCAAATAACAAGCAGCCAGTGTCTCAGGAAAAGAAAAGCCTAGCCTTCTCTAAAACTGCATCAAAGACTTTGTCTTTAATATTCCCCATAAAGTGATCTTCTGTAGGATATTAAATAACAATATCCCTAAAATAAATACAGGCGTGGCTTTCAAGAGGCTGTTTCTTGAAACATCCCTCACTGGAGCATTATCTAGGCCTGTCTGAGCATAATTCCCTCAAGGTGATTGGCATAAGAGACAGAGGTTGAGGATGCACTCTGCTCGGCTTACTGATGATGGTAGTTCTAGCCTGGAGAGGGGCCAAGGTGTACCCTGAGCAAGAGTTGACAGGTGTCCAGTGGTGTTAGAGGATTGTGAAAGTGGTACGTGGCTACATCTGATCCACCTTTGGAAAGAAGCAATTTGGAATGTAGGTGTGGCCTTCTCTTGATATGATACCTTACTTAAAGCAACTTCAGGTCCTTCTGAGACTGCATGAAGGGAACTCACAGAGGAGGGCTAGAGTAAACCCTTCATATGTTAAGCCTGGGAAGAAAGCATCTCCTAGCAGGCAAGCTTTCCAAGTGTGTGTAGGCTGTGGTGGAGTCTTCCAGGTCCTGTTTGCAGCTTCAGTTGAGGTAGCCCATTTCCTGGGTTCTATAATGGCACTGTTAAAATGCTACCCTTGACCGATGGTTCACATCCGAGGTGACAGGCAAGACAATTGTTTTCTTTGGCTGACTGTGTGTGTCCCAGTTTACAGCCCTTCCCTAGTTAGCATCAAAGAATGACCAGATGGATGTCATATCATTGTGTGGATGCCAAATGCCTCCCTCATGAAGAACAAGGCTTGGGAAAGAAAACAATGGTGAATTAAAAAAAAAACCAAAAAACTAACATCTCTTTTTCATCATCATTATTTTATTAAACAATTTTTTGTGTTATTTCAATGCCCCAGATTTTCTACATAGATCTGTATTTGCTCAGACATAGTCTTTCCTACATTCTAATCATGTCCAGTGTGTTAGATAAAAGATTTGTCTCTTGATAAGTGGCCTTCATAGGTGCTGATCTCATTTGCAGATAGAAAAATGGAGCCCCATTGAGGATGAGCTGACTTTCCTTTAAAGCCACAGAAATTTGCTTCTGAAGTCTTAATTTCTACCTCGACAGCATCAACACATTTGTTCTGGGAGTGCTCACATGGAAGAGAAGGCCGGAGGGAATGTTGTGCAGGGTAGAGCCAGGGGCATCTAGGGGAAGAACAGACCCAGAGCACAAAGAATTGTGCTATGTATTCTGATGGAGGATCTATGGCAAAATTAAAGTCCATAAATTCTACAATCAGGCCAAGTAAAAAAATTAATTGTAGGTGGGACAGAAACTCTCAAACACCTGGCAGCTGCTTCCCAAGTAATTGACTCAGAAGCTTAATAGTATAGTAATTGCTGGGCCAGTAGCTCAAGCATATTACTATCTTGCGCTTACACTTAAAGTAAACTATCGCGGAATAAACCCGTCACTAATTGATATGTTTTAACTAAGATTTATTTTGTTATAAAAGAGCAAAAGGGAGTTTAGCAAAGCGCCGAATCCGTTGCTGTCCGTAGCTGCCGCGCGCTCGAGCCGGAAGTCCCGCCTCCCCTCTGCGCGCAGCCGCGCGCCGCCAGCGCGCGCTGCCCCGGAAACCTCTTTTTATTTCGCCGTGGCGCGCGCTGCCCCAAAAAACAATGTCTCTCTAATACAATCAGGGATTCCTGCTACATCTCTCTATTTTGTCTAAATAGGAAGGTTTTAGACTAGGTATAAAACTATATATTATAGGGATTATCATAAGACAGTGTGTGGGAAAGAGGAAGGAATTAACATAAGTGAGGTCAAACTATTGTTAGCAAACAACTATAATTTATTATTTTAAAATTTTTATTTATTGTTTTAAGTTTTTTATTAATTTGAGCTTTGTATTTTTTTTAATAAAATTTTTATTTATTGTTTGAAATTTTTGATTTAATTTTTTAAAATTTTTATTAATGTGAGCTTTAAATTTTTTTGTGATTAAAGTAGACTTTTTTTTATGGATATAATGAGTTTTTGGAATGTTTTAATATGTTTATTTATGTTAGACAGTTTAGTGTTGTATTTTTTAAGCTGAAATTTTTTAAAATAATTTGGTAAGAAATATATTATTATAAGTAAAAGCAAAATAACTCTTGGATGGAGATAACTCTTAAATGTGTAATTTTGGAAATAATTTTTTATTATTATTGTGAAAAAGTGAGTAAAATTGTGAACATTTATTTGATTAGACATTTTAGAGGAAAGAAAAAAAATTTTTTGTCTTATTTAGATGTAAGGAGAACTTATGGTAGTGTAGTAGCAATGGTGTTTGAACTGGGGTGGTGAGTAAGCCTTTATAAATTTTATTAGCCGTGTACTCTTAGAGTTGAGTCTTAGTAGTTTTTTTGTATGTAGATTTTTTTTGGCTGTTGTGTTGAATATGGTGTAGGTGGGCGCTGAATTTGGCGGGGGTCTGTTGTGTGTGGGCGCGGAATTTAGGGGGTTTGGGGAATTTGCCCCACGTTGGGCGCCAAGTATCGCGGAATAAACCCGTCACTAATTGATATGTTTTAACTAAGATTTATTTTGTTATAAAAGAGCAAAAGGGAGTTTAGCAAAGCGCCGAATCCGCTGCTGTCCGTAGCTGCCGCGCGCTCGAGCCGGAAGTCCCGCCTCCCCTCTGCGCGCAGCCGCGCGCCGCCAGCGCGCGCTGCCCCGGAAACCTCTTTTTATTTCGCCGTGGCGCGCGCTGCCCCAAAAAACAATGTCTCTCTAATACAATCAAAAATTCCTGCTACAGTAAACCATAATTCTTATCTATGTGGCTTAGTACCTTTGGTCAGCACAGCATTCTCATCCTGCTTCCTCTATGCCTGGCTGGCATCTGCTCTCTACCTTTCCTTTTCCAAAAAATCTTCTATTTTGGTTGCTCCACCTCTACTTTTTGCTCAGCTACTGATCAATCAGCATTTTATTAAACCGATATGAGTAACAAATCTTTACAGTGTACAAGGGCATTATCCCACAATTATTTGTGGGACAAGGGGATGTGATGAGTTGTTGGATAACAGGATCATATCTGAATTGATCCATCCTGACAGGAAAACCAACAATATAGCCTGCTGGGCCCACTCCAGATGGCTACTTTCCTCTAATTAGGCATAGTTTTATACAATTTCCAGGTTTTAGATTACACTGGGACGTGTTACTATGCATGCATTTGTTTTAGGACGAGGGGAAGAAGGTGTGTGAGGATAGATGCAGAAAGGCAGAGAGTCAGAGGTATCAGTCCTAAAGATTCTTCTTTAGACAAATGCCTGGTGAAGTAGACAGCAATGGGGATGATGCCTGATGTTACAAAGAAGTCTAAAAGAAATATTTACAGTAGTAGTCTCTGTCATCTACTTATCTACCTATGTATCTATCTTCTATCAATTGATAGTATCTTATTATACATCTGTCTATCTATATATCTATAAATAATCCATCCTGTGTCTGTTTGCCTCTCTCTGTCTCTCCCTGTCTCTGTCTGCTTCCCCCCCCACGCCCCCCGCCGTGTGTGTGTATGTGTGTGTGTGTGTGTGTGTGTGTGTGTGTGTGTGTGTGTGTGTGTAATTAGTTCTCTCCACCTTTACTGAGCTCTGGTGATTGAACTCATTGGGTCAAACTTCAGATGCAAGTGCTATCACACACCAAGTCCACTTACTGGTCCTATAGCCATGTTCTTAACAACAGGAAAAAAAATACAAATATCTACGGGGCACACGAGGCAAATGGGACAATGGAAATAAACATAAATTGATCTGCTTCCCAAATGTAGAAAAAGAAACCAAGGTACTCTCCAAGAATTCCAGCTTCCAGACTGAAACAAAGTTTGCTGGGCTGGAGAGATGGCGCAGTGGTTAAGAGCACTGACTGTTATTCCGGAGGATCTGAGTTCGATTCCCCGAATCCACATGGCAGCTAACAACTGTCTGTAATTCCAAGATCTGACACCCTTGCACAGTTATACATGCAGGCAGAACACCAATTCACATAAAATAATGTAAACTAAATTTTAAAAAATTAAAAAAAAAAAAGAAACCAAGTTTGCTTTCTAGCAATCAGTCTTCTCAGAATGGGAAGAGATTGCTCCCTGATATCTGCATACATTTATGTTGTTTCAGACTACAAGTTTTCTAGCTATGATTACCTCCAATCTGCGAGATCGTTCCTTTGCACTTACACCGAGCAGTCACATCGATTTGCAACGCTAATGAAGTAACTACCCGAGAATCTGCGTTCATAAGCTATTACCTCCATATTGATTGTAGCCTTAATTGACAATTACTTCAATGGGCCGGGCTACACTGAGCTTTTATTAATTTTCCATTGTGATGCTCATTACTAAACTTCATTACAATTGTGTAACAATGCAAACTCCCCACTGTGGCTAATTGAAGTGGAAAATTCCACTGGCCGAGTCCCCAAATCTATTTATTCTGGAAAATAAAGAATTTGGTATTATTAAATTTGATATCAGGATTCTAGGCCTCGATTCTGTGGGAAGAGAATCGTGACTTCAGCTGTGAAAAATAAATAGAATTTGCTAAATTGTTTTTCCTTTGCTGTTATTTCAGAGAACGTGTGGTACTCAGACTTCATTTTCTACTTCGCTGCCTAAAGAAACAGTGTGCTCCCTGTTACTGCCAGATTGTGTTCATCTTACCCTACCTCACCTTAAAACAATTATTTATTTATTTAGCTAGTTAGTTGAGTTAATTTTAATTAGGAGAGAGAAACGGACAGAGATTATTCGGCTTTAGGATTTCCATCCGCTAACCCCTGTGAACAGATCACGTGTTTCTCCTTAGTCTCCCCAGTAAACACAGCGCTTTGCTCTTAAATCATTCTTAAATAAGCAAACAAACACCGAGACCCAGATGGAAGTGAAAGCTGAAACTTTATCACAGAAGACTTTGAGAAAAAAAAAAAAATTGCTACCCATAGAACTACCAGAGACACACAGGGACGTCACTCCTTTCTTGGGTTTGGCCAGCATCACAGTCTGTCCTCCGTTTGTCCTGTAGAATGCTGCTGATGGCCTGCGATTATATTGGAAATGTAAATGAGCACGGACGGCTAAATCACAGCCATGCTTGGAAAATGGGAAAATATAATTATGGGGGCCACTCTGTCTGACCTACAGTTGGGACGGGCTAAGCTTGGGTACGGGCTAAGCTTGGATATACAATTATGCACTCTGATTCTTGATGAACTGGACTTATTGATGAAATGCACAAAGCTCCCCTCCATCTTACACATGCATGTGCTTTTAATGAAATTCAAAGGTTATTTTAATTGTTATTCATAAAAATGTTAAAAGTATATTTAAGATGTCTTGATCAATTTCTTTTCCAGAAGGATAGTTTCCTAAGTATCTATAGCTTTATTGGTCACAGAAAATAAATTTCAGTTTCTGTTTTTATTTCTGTAAACAGGAAATTCCACCAAGGCGATTCTAAAAAGACTTTTATCAAAATAAAATTTAGTGAGATAAGAGAGAGTAAACTATGAGATCATTAAGAAATAGAAGTAAAATTATGGGGTTTCAAATACAAATTTGTTTTTATGCATCTATATTTAAACGACTGATAATAACATGAAATTTCTATGGCTTTAAATTTAGTTAGTGCTGGGGCTGGAGAGATGGCTCAGAGGTTAAGAGCACTGACTGTTCTTCCAAAGGTCCTGAGTTCAATTCCCAGCAAAACCACATGGTGGCTCACAACCATCTATGATGAGGTCTGGTGCCCTCTTCTGTAAAACTGTATGCATAATAAATAAATAAATCTTTAAAAAAAAAAAAAAAATTTAGTTAGTGCAAAGTTTCGGAATTTGGGGGGATTTAATTTTATTTTTATCAGATTTGTATGGGTGTTTGCTTGAATGTGTATGTTGGCACAGCTCAGACCCAAAGACTTCAGATCTCCTGGGAGTGGAACCTAGGTCCTCTGGAAAAACAGTCAGTGCTCTTAACTGCTGAGCCATCTCTATTTTTAAATGCCACTGTTTCCCATACAGTGTGTGCTGGCAGGTGGCAGCTGTGGATAGTACCATCCTCTAAAGGGAGGTCTTGGAAGTGTTGACTCCCCGAGATCTCTAAGAACACGGCTGAAAGAAATAAATAAAGGGTTTTCTTCCAAGTGCTCCCGCAGTGTGCTTCCGGACAAGGACTATGGGTGAGTAATGGGGTGAGAGAGACTGATTCCAGTGCTCACAAAGGACCTAAGAATTCCCTGCTTGCTCCTTTCCCACCTGCTCACAGCCTAGACTAAGCTCCTTCTCTGCCTCTCCCATAAACAGCACAAGCACTGCCCACTTGAACGTGACTGGTTCTCATTGACACTCATACCCCAGTGGCTTCCTGCCTCTGTCGGGTACATTTCCCCTGCTCTTAGTTGAAAGTTTCCAGAAAACAAAGCATGCTTTGGACTCCAGTATAAAAGTAAGCTAGGGGATCAACATCGCAGAGGCCCTGGCTGACCCACAGAGTCCTATTTTTGTTTCAAGTTAATTTGCTGGAAGGCATTGGGCATAGTACGGGTCAAGTTCACTGTCATTAGAAAGCCACCACCATCTACTTGCTCATTTAATGCACTTGATCCAACTCATAAGTGTCCAAACATGAGGAAACCCATATATAAGGTGTTTGTCTTTTTAGGGTTTCCACTCTTGTAATAAACACCATGACCAAAACAAATTAGTGAGGAAAAGGTTTATTTCAGCTCACGGGTTGCTGTTTAACCACTGTCTGTGGTCCCAAGATCTGACACCCTTACACAGTTATACATGCAGGCAAAACACCAATTCACATAAAATAAAAATAAAAATAGAGGGGGTGCTGGAGAGATGGCTCAGAAGTTAGGAGCACTGACTGTTCTTACAGAGGTCCTGAGTTCAATTCTCAGCAGCCACATGGTGGCTCACAACCATCCATGATGACATCTGGTACCCTCTTCTGTACACTGTATACATAATAAATAAACCTAAAGGAAAGAAAAGAAGTCCGGCAGGAAAGCAGAGCAGGAACTCAGGCAGAGGCCATGGAGGAGGTCTGCTTACTGATTTGCTCCATGGCTTGTGTGTTTTGCTCTCTTTGACATCCCAGGACCACCTGCCCAGGAATGGCATTGGCTATCATGGGCTGAGCCCTTTCCCATCAATCATCAATCATGAAGGCGCCCCATAGGCTTGCCTCCAGGCAGTCTGATAGGGATGTTTATTTTCTGATAATTCCAGCTTTTGTCAATAAACTTAACTAGCCCAGTTGAGCAAAGACTTGATTTTTTTGGTTTTCTTTTTTTGAGGCAAGGTCTCACTCTTTCATCCAGATTGACCAAAGAACTCACAATGTAGCCCAGGCTGGCCTCAAATTCAGCAGATGCCTCCAAGTTGACAAGATAGAGATCTGAAATTGTCATGTGTTCTACTATCTACTCCTGAGATTACTATTTTGTCTGCATGTCCATTTCTTCACTCACTCATTCATTCCCTCATTCATTCATTCTTCTTGAGATGATTTTGTGGTTTGTTTTTAAATGAGCTAAAAGAACTATTTTCAATTGGAGCTAGCTGGAGAATCAATCTTGACTCAGTTGCTAGGATACTATGTCTTTGGAGCAGAAGTAAAGAATCAATTTCCCTGTGCTTTAAAGAACATGTATTTAAGTAAATTACTTCCCTAGAAATATTGATTCATCTCAAAAAGCATTAAATAATACAGAAACAAGAGGATTTTCCTATGAAAGCTGCATCTCAATAGTGAAGCCAGTGTGCACTTACATAAAATATATTTACAAAGATAATCTCGACCTTGTTCAAGAGAGAAAATAAACTTTAATTTGGCGCCAGTACTATTCATGTAGTTAGCTCTCATGAGCTGCTGCATAAATAATGATTGCCAAATTGTGTGAGTGTTTTTTATGTGAGAACCAGCTTTGTGAATTTTCCAAAGAATTCAGTCCTGGAATTACATCCAAGGATGAATTCGTTCTAGCAAATGAAGTATTCTTAAGGCATGAAGACATATTCTAATGGAGACATCACAACCAGACACACATTGTCTTCCAAGATGTGTTTTAAAAATGCATAAGCTTCTTAGTGGGCTCCGTGTGCTGGGCTGGGTCCTGAAGGCCAGCAACTGGCCTTACAGGCATCCTTGCACATCAGTAAGCTCCAGGGAAGAAAGCCAGCCAGCCTGCAAAATGTTTCTGCAGGAACTTTTGGCTGCCTTAAGAGCCTAGAGCAAATGTTTGTTTGCTTCAGTACGCAGAATCAAATGCTTTTGTGTGAAAACACTTGCTCAAGAAACAAATGTTTGTTTTCGTAATCGACATTTGGACTGTTGGAACATTACCACTTCAGATATTGGTTGGAGAAATATACATTTAATATGGGAAGCCATATTAAGATCAAGCACCAGTCGGAACACAAATCAAGACGGCAAGAGAATGAAGTTGAAACTGGACCCTGTTAGAACTAACCAGGAAAGCACTGCCTTGTTTTACATGTTTCTGCTTGTTTCCCAGCAACAGTATAAACCAAGAGTGATTTACTTCCTTCTAGAAGCGTAGGACTTATAAATTATCAAGGATAGCAGCAAGAGTGTATTTATCTAGTATTAATATTTAAATGCCATTTTCCTATTGAATGTACCACATGCTCTGTATTAATCTGTTAGAACAGACTTAGCACAGATTCATGTTTCCTAACCGGAGGATTTCTTCTCTCAGCTCACTGTTGATTATACTTGCTCAGTAGTGGGAGAACAGAATCTCCCCAAACAGCAGGAGACGCAGAAATAAACTCTGGCTTCTGAGCACATTACATTTTTTTTTTCCCGCAGAATGAAACTAATTACATTTTAAGGGAGAGAGATATTTGCAAGCATGGCCAGAAAGTCATTTATATATTAAATATATTATATTTGGCTATAGTTAATCCATAAATAGAAAGCACAATTACACTGAGTCTAAGAATGAAGCATCAACAAAACATCTTGTAAATTAAAACCTTTTTTAATGTACAGTTTGAACAATATTTTTAGTTTGATGAAAACCAGGCAGACATACAAATGCATTGGCTTTTATGGCATCACAGTGGAGTTTTCGTTTATGTGAAAAGAAATTGCACTATCCAGGTTCATCAGAACATTTATGAGTTGAAATCTGGAACCAGATTATATGTACTTTAAAATACAATAAAATTATGGTTCAAATTTCTTTGCTGCAAGACTTAGCCCTATTTGATCCTCAGCTGATGTATATATTATATTATACTATACACAGAAATAGAAAAGTAAGCCAGTATCAGTTTGAAAATGCCAAATGGAAGAATTATTCATTAGACCTTCAAGAAACAGACTCTGTATCCAAAAATTCACCCATTACTAACCATTTCCATTTGTAAATTTCATGAGCAAGATAAGTGATATAATGCATGTATATTTGAAGTACTTTGCGCTCCCAGAACTCAATAATTCAAAGTATTACAGTAAATTCCCATTTTTTTTTTCCTGAATCCAAACTACCAGAGAGCAGAAATAATGAGAATTTCTTTGGTGCAATTTATAAAATGGTAATGTCCTTAGAGCATTACAAGATTCTAAATTCTTTTGAATAGTCACAGGAAGATTAAATTTTGTTCAGCGTAATTTTGTGGTAGGAATATTTAATAGCATTCTAATTCTTTGAAGATGGTAATTAATCTGTGGGTAGTCCATGGTAATTCTTCTTTTCCAGCTTCAATATAGATATAGTATCCTGCATTTTCAGGAAACACAGGTTTTGTATTTTTAACTTAATCCAACCCTAAAGGGCATAGCATAGCATAAACCATATAGCATTTGATAGTGGGCCACATGTGTTCCACTATAGATGATTCAGAGAGAATGCAAGTGATAGAAACCCACTTGAGCAATTGAAAGGATTGGGTGTTGCTGACAGACCTGGGCCCTCTTAGAATTTACATCTGTGTTGGGCATATATTGAAGTCAAGGATCTGAGCTCTCTGGGAATTCTAGGGGGTGTGTTTTCTCTCTGCTTCTTTGCATATCTGCTTCCTTCTCTTCTTGTAAACCAGCCTTTACTCCTGGCTCTTTCTGATAGATGCAATGTTGGTCCCTTTCTGATAATATACATGGAGTGACAGCAATCTTCCAATCTTTTTTGGGCTCTACTGGAATTGAAAGAAGAAAATAAGTAAGCCTCAAGGGAGTCAAAATCCATTTCCCAAACTCCATCAGTCCTCTCCCCCTCAACACAACCATCTGAGAAGAAGTGAAGGATCATACTGTTCTTGCAAAGGATCAGAATTTAGTTCTTAGTGCCCACACCAGGCAGCTCACGACCTCATGTAACTGCAAGAGGAATCTGATGCCCTCCTCTGGCCTCCATGGGTACTGCATTCATGTGCACATAACCAATACACAAACACATACTTAAAAATAAAGTTAAAAAAACCTATGCTATGTTAATGCTGATATTTTAAAAATCAAAATGGAATTCCAAAGTGATAAATTAGAAATATGTGAGAATGGGGGCTGGAGAGATGGCTCAGCGGTTAAGAGCACCCTCTGCTCTTCCAGAGGACCCGGGTTCGATTCCCAGCACCCACATGGCAGCTAACAACTGTCTGTAGTTCCAGTTCCAGGCAAACACCAAGGCAAATAAATAAATAAAGTTTAAAAAAAAAAAGAAATATGTGAGAAGAGTAACATTATTTTATGTCTGTATTTTTACAAATCTCCTTAACGTCTGGCTTGATTAAAAATAAACAACTGCCGGATTCTCAGTGTCTGCCTTTGCACTTAATCTGTTGTACTCAGCCGGCTTGGCTGAAGTTCATGTAGAACATCGGCCTAACCCAGCTCTGTGTTTAGGAAAGGAAAGAATTCTTTAGTAGTCTTGTCCTGTGACATGCCTATTACTTTTGGTCATATTCCAAAAGCCGATATAGTGCAGTCATGCCCATGACTGTATTGTCACAATAGTCCCCAAGACTGACTCCTGAACATTCACAGCATGTAAGATTTTTGTAACTTCTTACACCAGAAGTCTGGAATATATGATTGGCTGACACAGGTTTTGCAAATATTGGTGCATTTCATTATGCAATACAAAGAATAGCGTTTCACAATATCATCACTATTCATTGGAAGAGCTTCAGACACCAGGAAGCCTCTCATGGAAGGTGACAGAAGGGATTTTCCAAAGTTTTTATTGTCCCCAGAAGGCTTACATTCTCATACAAGCCGCAAATACAGCTGTATGTCTTGCAGAGACAGGTTGACCCAGTTCAATTTTGAGAAATATACAAGCTAAACATACGGGTTTTTACTCGAGTGTAAACAAAAGCAAGAGGCTGTTTGAACTCATAGCTCAAACAACCATATAACCGCTTTCCCTTAGCGCCGTCATGCTTTGCTGCTGCAACAGCTTTGTAGGCCCTTCTTTTTATCGCGCAGAACGTTGTAGAACATTATAGTAATCAAGGGCCAGTGCTTAATCATGGTAATTGCTACCTTCTCCTTCAGGACACTATGAGTCAAAAATCTCTCCCCTCTCCTTCCTCCGATACCCCTTCCCTCCGCTACCCCTTCCCTCCCCTACCCCTTTCCTTCCCTACCCCTTCCCTCCCCTTTCCTCTCCTCTCACCCCTCCTCCCCTCATCTTTAGACATATAGTGGCAGTAGGGTCACCTGATGCCCACTAAGCCATCAATAGTTGTGGTTATCTTATCCCATGAGGACATATCCCACCACAGTGACAAAACAGGGTATCTTTTCAGTGTTACTGTTGTAATCATTTCACCTACATATATTGTCAAAGGCTCACACCCATCACCACCACCACCACCCAAAACCGATGGGTCCCCTTGATAGCCACTTGGATGCCATCATGGTAAACATACATTCACACAAATTGAAATCATCCCAAACCAAATCTAATTGTTTAACCTAAATAGCTTGTTGACAACAAAAAAAGAAAACATTATATTAAACAAAACAGCAGATTTTTAAAATTATAAATAAATTACATCTTGCTAATAATAGTCTCGGGAAAGAATTTAAAACTCAGACAACCTGAAATATGGTAGAGTTAAATATAACATCTAGGGTAAGGATATTTAGAACAATAAATGCTGTGCTTCCTCATTGGCAAATGAATTTGTGGGAATTGAGAGCCACTCTGTGAGCCTGTGAGGTATGGCAAGTCTCCAAGTCACAGAGAATTAAAAATGCGAGGAAATCCTCAATGCTTAAGCTACTGCCAACAAGTTTTCCAGTGAAAACAGAAACAATAAAAGCAATAGCAAGAACTTAAATTCTCTAACAAGGTAGATACAACATGTAATACAGACTTCAGCTCACCAGTGTGAATCTCTGACTCGCTGGCTTTAGAGGGAGGTTCACCTTGGCTTCGTCCTGGACTAGCTTGTGTTATTATGAGCAGATGTTACTGTGTCTCTTTAACCTCCGTTTCCACATCCAATGGAACTGGTGATCCAAACTTCACATGGTGCTATATCACATAATACACAACTGTGTCACATGAGCTAATGTAGTCTAAGTATGGAGAGGTACTGGGCACATTGGATATGATCAAAAGTGTCCTTTCTCTAACCAGTCTAGGAGGCTGTAAATGTGGTGGGATTCAGGCATTATTGAGGGAGACCTAAAGGCATAGCTTTGGGGTCTCAGCCCCCATTGAGAATCCTGTGGCGCTGCCTGCCCTTCCTGTTTATTCTTGTGGGAGTGGAGTGGTACAGTCACTGCGTGGGACAGTTCAGTTCCCTATGAATTGCCCTAAGGTTCAATTTTGTATCACTGAGTGTTTATATAAATCCCTTAATAAATATTAATCCTTTATATAATCAATTTCTAATAAATCATACAGTATCAAACTTTACTATTTATCTATTAAAATGATTTTTATTATTATATCTAGGTGAACTATTAAAACATGTTACTGTTTAAAAATCATAAAGGCAATTAGTTGAATAATCTTAAAAACTTGGCTAATTCAAAAGAAAGCAGAGGGAAGGCGGAGACCTAAAGGAAACTGAAAGTGATGTGATAAATTTAAACCTAGTCATACTGATTACCGCATGAACATAGATAATTGCAACCACCGGCCTGGTAGCTCCAAGCTCCAAGCTTGATACTTGGGAGAGAGGACTGCCACACACTTGAGGCTAGCCTGGTCTACAGTAGTGAGTTACAGTCTAGCCAAAGCTACATAGCAAAGAAAATTCCCAAACCAAAAATCAAGCAAGATATTGAAATAGCCCAATTAAAAAGCTGATTCTGGGGCTGCAGAGGTGGTTCAGAGGTTAGGAATCTTTGCTGCTGTTGCAGACACCCTATTTTTAGTTCTCAGTACTCAGTAGGATGGCTCACAACTGCTTTGTTACTCCTGCTTTAGGGGAGCAGCACCCTCACCTGGCCTCTGTGGGCACCCACATATGGGCACATACACTCATGGGTATACACATGAACCCTACAGATGAACAAAAGTGAAAGAGATCTGTGAAAAGCAGACTTCTGACTATACGAAAAAGCATGAGCTTGTTATAGAATGCCATGAGAACCTTCCCTTAAATGTAAAGAATAAATGGAGCTAATGTAAAAGAAACAAACAGAATTCACCATACTATCATTAATCAAAAGAAAGTAGACTGGACTTGTACCAACAGCAAATGAAGTGATACTCAAAGCAAAGAATAGGACCAGGAAAATGAAGTTCATTTCTGAAGCAGAAAAAGATCAATTCTTCCAGAATCCAAAATTTCCCAAATATTTATGACTTCCAAAAATGACATGAAAACTGATAAAATTGCAAGGAAAAGATAAGCAAATCCACAGAGCCAGTTGAGAATTTTAACACCCTCCCCAGTCCAGTAACCAACTGAACATCTGGATAAAATTCCTTAGGCGTATTAGGAGATTACTAACTGGATCTTACTGATAATTAGAGAACATTTTCCTCCCTTTGAGGACAGCAGAATAGACTCTTTTTCAAGTGAACTTGGAATGTGTGTAGCAAGAAAGATTACACTCTAAGCCACAAACCAAATCTCAATTTGTGTAAAGGATTCAGGTCACAGAAAGCATACTCTCTGATATAATATTAAATAGATTCCAGTAAGAAAAAAAAATCTCCAAACATTTTTTAAATTTATTTATTTATTATGTAAACAGTGTACAGAAGAGGGTACTAGGTCTCATTATAGATGGTTGTGAGCCATCATGTGGTTGCTGGGAATTGAACTCGGGACCTCTGGAAGGACAGTCAGTGCTCTTAACCACTGAGCCATCTCTCCAGCCCTCTCCAAACATTTAAAAACCAAGCGCATTCTCAAAGGAGTCACAACTAGAGATGGTACCAAAGGAGATTGGCAAATACTTCAAACCCAAAGAAAATGGAGCACAGTATTTCTAAGTGTAATGGGACGCTTCAGTGCTACGTTAGAACTCTGCACTCTAGCTCCAGACTCTTGTAGTAGGTGAGACTAGTCCTAAATCTGCGCAGAGGAGATGGTTCAGAGGGTAAAAGCCTTCACTGCAGCAAGTGTGATGACCTGAAACCAATTTAAGAACTTTTGTGAAAGCTGGACATTTGGCCCAAGTATGTGATGACCTCAACTTTCATTCATGAGTTCAGCATGCTGTAGAATGGCCATAGATGGTATCCAGTGTGAACTCTGTTCACAGGAATCCTCTGGGTACCACCCTAAGCACAGAATATAGTGAGCAAAGGAAAAGTAGGGAGATCCACTAGGTCTATAGGAGTAACTCAAGCAAGAGATGCCCATGGCTTGAATGAAGGTAAAAGCAATGGAAATGTAACATATGGCTGGGCTCTTCATATACATGCTTATCAAGGTTTGCTGATAAGTATGCAAAGAAATTCAGGAGAGGAGCAAAAGACACATTCTTTTGATATCAGTAATTAAAAGGGTGGAGTTGGGACTTATTAAGTGAGGCTAGGCCGGAGAAGAAAGAACAAGAGAAAAAAAATCACATAGATTTGAGCATGAACTTCACATAGAGTAAAACATAACCTTCAGATTTGCAAGGATAGAGACTAAGTAGGTGTTCCTACATGTGACTTTGTTTGATTGACACACACTTTTGAACACATAGAAAAAAAAGAATAAAAACAGACACTAATATCTTTTTTTTTTAAAAAAACTTTATTTATTTGCCTTGGTGTTTGCCTGGAACTGGGACTACAGATAGTTGTTAGCTGCCATGTGGGTGCTGGGAATCGAACCCGGGTCCTCTGGAAGAGCAGAGGGTGCTCTTAACCGCTGAGCCATCTCTCCAGCCCCAACACTAATATCTTAACAGTGGTTGAAACCTCTAAAAAGTGGTGCTGGGAACTGGGGAGAGCAATGTATACATGTTATGTGTGTGGGCTCGCATACTTTTGTGGGTGGACATATGTGTATGCATATAGAAGCCAAAGGTCATTCCTCATGTGCCATCCACCTTGTGTGTTCATTTCTTTTTATTTATTTATTTTGAACAGGATCTTTCACTGGCCTGGAACTTGCCAAGTAGACCAGAGAGGGCCTGGGAATCCATTAACATGTCTTTACTTCCCCAGTGCTGAGATGATACACATGTATTGCCACATCTAACTTTTGTATGTGATCTAGTGATCAGTCTTTATGCTTTCAGAACAAGCTTACTACTAGGAGTCATCTCACCTGACCTCAATGTATACATTTCAACTCTGAATTTAACTGTCTCCTGTGCCATTTATATACATTACACATGCATATAGAACATTTAGAATTTTTGTGATGAAGTGGGCCCAGTGGACACAAGCAAGTCTCATGGAATCCATGATGATGGAGAGAGGTCCACTGCATTCTCTCAAGCTTCAACACTGCTATTTTACTTCTTCTTTCCCTAAGGTGGGGTCTCGCTCTCTACCCAGACTGACCTGTATATGCCTAAAGTTCAGGCTTGCCTTGAACATACAGTCTTCCTGCCTCAGTCTCCCGACTGCTGGGTTACAGGAACACCACCACACACAACTCTACTTCTTATTTTGAGACAGGGTCTCATTATATAAACTCTCACTGTCCTGGAACTCACTACATAGACAGGGCTGGCCTTGAACTCACAGAGATCCACCTACCTCTGCCTCTCACTGTTGGGATTAAAGGCCCTGCCTCTCTATTTTTTTAAGGTAGGTGTTCCCCCGCTGTTCTTACCCCCACTTCCCTGAAGGTTACAGTGAAATGTGGAGTGTGTCAACAGCTTCTCATTCCCTTGACTCATGCTGAAACAATACTGAGACTTCTCAGAACCTACCAGGCACACAGGAAGTTTGGGGTGGGGCTTGAGATAAGTTGATCAAACAACCTAAGTTACTACAAAAGCTCTTGTTCTTGAGAGAAGAATACAAGAGTGCCGGAATAATAAAAGGTGCAGCAACAAAGACGTGTTTCTGCCTTCTCACCAGGAGGTATTTTGATATGTCACTCTTAGTTTAAGTCTGCAGAGGGATGAGTGTTTCTCTCCAAACAGCCTCAATTTGAGTATTCCTGCCCATGCCTCCTGTCAACTAAGATTTCTGCAGCCTTTGATTTGTATCAAGATTTATTTGCCTTCAATGTTCAAAGCCTTCAATTCAGAGTTCACTCTATCAGTGGGTGGATTAGTTGAGTAACTGAAATATCAGCATTGAATACCATATTCTCCCCCCCTCCCCCGCCAATAGACAAGATACTTACCAGGGCCATTGGCTAATGAGCAATAAAGGGACCGTCCAAATGACACGGAACTTCAAAAGTGAGTCTCTGGCAAACACTGAATAGAAAATAAATGACTCTACCCCCTATTCATCTAGTGCTGTTTCATGAACTCCAGTATGGAAAGCCTCACATCGTATTTGAGGTGTACTTAAGAAGGATTTAGGAGGTGGCTGAGGATGCGAGTTTCTGGAAATGACATAGCATACTACTGTACTGGCTAGTCTTATGTCAATTTGACACAGATAGAGTCTAAGAGAGAAGGGAGCCTCAATTAAGGAAATGCCTCCATAATAATGGGACTGTAGGCAAGCCAGTAGCATTCTCTTAATTAGTGATTCATGGGGTGGGGGTGAGCCCTGCACAACGTGGGTCGGGTCATCTCTGGGCTGTGGTCCTGGGTTCTGTAAAAAAGCAGGCTGAGGAACAAGCCAATAAACTGTACTCCTCCATGGCCTCTGCATCAGCTCCTGCCTCCAGGTTCCTGCCCTGTTTCTCACTGCTTTTGATGATGAACTGTTATATGAAACTGTGAAGGAAATAACCCTTCTCTCTCCAGTTTGCTTTTGGTCATAGTGTTTCATTATAGTAACAGTAACCACAAGACAACTACTATTTTGAGAAAGTCATCTGTAAACTCAGAAAAATACAGAGAAACTCAGGAGTTTGACCAGTTAAGAGGCAGAAAGCCTGTTGGTGGAAAGTGTTGCTGGTTTCAAGAAAATACATTCTGGATAGGTAAGAAAAAGCTGGTATAACTGAATTTACCAGAAACAGGGCTGAATCTTCTTAAAAAAATTTTTTAAACAAAACTCAGATGGCATCGAGGGTAAACTGCCTGCCACTGAAGCATAGGAGCCAGAGTTTGAATGTCCATGACCCATTAAAAAAAAATCTGCACATGACCATCCATGCCTGTAATCCTAGCCTAGAGCTATGGATAGAGACAGGAGAATTCCAGAGCCAGCTGCCCAGCCATAGTACCAAATTGGTGAGCTGCAGGTTCAGCGGGAGACCTTTCTTTGAAGACTAAGCTGGGGAGGAACTGAGGATGACTCCTGAAGTCAACCTCTGCCACACTCATGTACACATACACATGAACATGTAGACATACAGAACACACAGCAAACCACAACAAGTAACACACCAGTCAGAGGCTAGCTAATTCTGGGCTGGCACAGGGCTTCTGCCTATGAGAAATTGGATTGTCTCTGAGGTGTATTCTTTGCTTCAGGAGCTCCTAAGTCCTCCAGCTAAGGAATTACATTTTCTCCAGAGCAAGATGCCTCAATAAGCAAGTGTATCAAGATGCTAATATTCTGTTCACATTTTGTAATTAGTTTGCAGTGATCTCAAACAAGAGATGAGTTAGGAGAGCAAACAGGCATTTGGATGACTGAACAGAAAATGGAAGTCTTGCTTTCTGGAGATTTCTTTCGGCTAATGCTCATTAGGAGGCTTACCACTCCAGTTCTGAGGAGATGGCTTGCTCAACAATTAAAAGCATTTGCTGCTCCTACAGAGGACCTAAATTCTGTTCCAAGCATCCACATGGAATGATTACAGGTACATAGGGATCCGAAGCCCTCTTCTGGTCCCTGTGAGCACACACACACATACACACACACACACACACACACACACACACACACACACACACACACGAATAAAAATCAATAAAATACAAACCTCACCACTCATTGGTAAACCATGTGCTTGACATCACAGGAAACCAGCCATTAGCTGTTAGGCAGCCAGCCACCCTTCACCACATAAAATCCTGCTTAATCTTCGTCACTGCCTATGACTCCCTATTCCGACATGGACGTTCTTCAGGTCGGTTCTGGGAACCAATAACTTTCACCTTATCTTTTAATAGTTAACACATTTATTTCCCCCAAATGTTTCAAAGACACTAATAAAGATATTGAGGGGCTGGAGAGATGGCTCAGCCTTAAAGGCTAGGCTCACAACCAAAAATTTAAGCTACTGAGACTTGCTTCCTAGTTAGAGGGTGACACTATAGAAGGGAGCTTTGGGTTTGGTTCTATTAGGGAGAGAACTGGATAAGCTAACATCTGAACTGATGGTAGTATTACACATGACCCCTAACTTCTCACCAGCCTTAAAGTTGAAAGTTTTCTACATAGTCTATCTGTTGTCTTGTGCATGTAACAACGACTAGGATTGGGGCAATAATCATAGCCAAAGTAACAATTATTTATTGAGTAATTGAATACTTAGGGACTCTACCTATAGTTGATAACATGCTGGGTAAGGCCTTTTGGGCACCACATTATAAGGTCTAGGTCTTTTTTTTTTTTTTTTAAACTTTATTTATTTGCCTTGGTGTTTTGCCTGGAACTTGAACTACAGACAGTTGTTAGCTGCCATGTGGGTGCTGGGAATCGAACCGGGTCCTCTGGAAGAGCAGACGGTGCTCTTAACTGCTGAGCCATCTCTCCAGCCCCAAGGTCTAGGTCTTAACAGGCTTAAGTTGGTCAGCTGAAGGCTGGTTGGTGCCAGCTGCTAGATCTTACTGTAAAACTGTTAAGACATGACCAACATGAGAAAGGTTAGTCATTTCTGACAACATGACTGTCAACTGTCAGTTATCTCTCTCTCTCTCCTTCCCTCCACCCTCCCTCTACCCTCCCCTCTTTTTCTCTCTCCTGTTCTTAACACATACATATACTTTTCTTCTCATACTGTTTTGCATTTGGGCATTTTCTGCAGTTCAGTCTAAGTCTTTCCTGACTACAGCCGATTGGACAATGAGAGGTTGAAAGAAAGGTCCCTTTCTCCATAACCCATTTAAGCATCATTATAGGAACTGAGACCTGCAGTTCATCGTGCTTTTCTCTCGGTGTGGGTGGGTAAGTGAAGAACTGGCTTACAGTAATAGTGACAAAGGAAACTCTTGATTGGAGGAAGGAGGCAATGTAGAGAATGAGAGAGAAGCAGGGGAAATGGGGCTGAAGAGGTATACTCCAATCACAGTCGTAGTCCCAGGTATCGCTGGGGCTGGGCATGGAGGATTAAGCCATTAGGATGCTCTTAATTCTTTAGATTCTGGGGCCCGCCCCTGAAATCCCTTCATAACTAAAAGCAATACACACCCCATCTGTGTACTGAAATGAAATAGCTTTAAGATTGTTTTAAATTATTCTCTGTGTGTGTGTTATATGTGTGTGAGTGTGGTGTATGAGCACACGTGTGGAAGACAGGGCAGAATGGCTAGACTGGTGGCCAGCAAGCTGAAGTAATCCTGTCACCACTGCCGACCAGTACTAGAGTCACAGATGTGTTTGGCCACCTTTAGCTATGGGCTGGGGATCCAAATGCAGGTCTTCACGCTTATATAACAAGTACTTTATCCATCAAACTATCTCCCCAGTCCCAAGATAGATGTCTTTTTTTGAAAAGTCTATGGTTGCCAGTGTGATAGTGCTTGTCTTTCAGTACTCAGGAGGGATGTTGAGGCAAAAAGATGGTAAATTCCTGGCTAGCCTGGGCTACATGAGCCTCCAATCCCTCAAAAAAATTTTAAAAAAGAAAAATCTATTTTTCCTGTGTATGTACAGTGCATTTTATTGAAACAAGTATTGCTCAGGGTTTTCAACCCAATAGTTCGGTATTAAGTAGTCAAAATGTGGGGTTCTAGAAGGTTCTTTGCAACCAGAAAGAGTGGAATTAGTCACTCTAAAGCCTATCAGTTTCTATACTAAACAACCAGTGAAAATACTCCATTCGGACTGATCAAGCAAAGCTGGGCAGTGGTGGTACACACCTTTAATCCCAACACTTGTGAGGCAGAGGCAGGCAGATCTCTGAGTTCAAGGCCAGCATGGTCTATACTGTAAATTCCAGAACAGTCAGGACTACAAAGAGAAACCCTGTCTTGGGGGTGGGGGGAAGGTGACTGATCAAGTAACATTAAACCAGTGTTCAAAATATTTTGAGAGATGTAAAAGCCCCCAAAAGAAACTTCTAGAAGTCGGAGGGTGGGGGATTGGGGAAGAAGCATCATGGATTACATGTGGACAGATGCTCCTCACTCACTTCCTCCTCCGATGCAGATATTATATTTAGTGTTGGTCTAAGTAATATTTTACTTGGAAACACAGCTAGGTGGGGGATATAAAAATACATAGTGAGACAATCATTTTACTTCTGGTTATTGATCACAAAACAGCTTTTTTCCCTTGACACTGGAACTGAACTTCAAGAATCAATCCAACTAATTTGCAGTCCTTTGAGGTGAGAGATTGGCCTCCATCCTCCATTTTCAAATGCCCTGGCAGCTAGCAGAGACTCATAAACAACAGGGAGGAAGGCAGTGCAGATGGAGGATGCTCTCCCCACACTGCTTCTTGTAGTGTGTTGCTGAGTGATTTTTCAGAAAATCCATGGCAGAAAACTTAGTCCTTCCATTGATGTTGTAAGACATAAAATACATTTGGACCAATACCTTCTGACTTGCCTACTGTGTTAGGGGCTATTTGGGCTGAAATCAATCTAAAGGGAAATTCTATCTTCATCAATTTATGGAATGTTAATTCCTGGGTTGCTTTCTGTGTGAAGGTTCAGTGTGGACTAAGAATACCCCACAATTACTTCTACTTTTCTCCAAAAGTTTATGCTAAGTTTTCTTTTTTCATAATATAAAAAAAACTTTGGCATGGGGGTGGATAGGGAGGGAGGGAAAGAGGGGGGAAGAGAGAGAGAGAGGTTTTTCTTAGAGGAAAACAGAATCCATTCTACATTGTTGGACACCCAGGTATCTGAGTTCTAGGTCCCTGGCCTTCGCTTTCTTTAGTCTGCTCATTCCTAAGCATCACCTTTGACAAGCTTTCAGGCCTCTCTTTCACCATCCCTACATGGAAGAGATGTGGTCAGCTCAGTCCTGCTGAGGTATCTGAAATGGATACAACTTAATGCTTCACTTTCTTTAGTTAAAATAAAAAAAAAATCTGGCAATGGCACAGGATTAGTGAGGCACCTCAGAGGGTAAGGACATTTGCCACCAAGTCAACTTCAGTTCAATCCACAGAACCCACATGGTCTGTTAAACTACATAGAGAACCTTGGATGGCAGTTCTAGACAATAAGACAAGCTATAGGAAAAGCTGACCTCACCTCCAGCATGGCAGAGTGAGCGGAAAGAGCCCCCGGTTCACAAACACAGGAAACTGGATTCTAGTTTATCATTAAGCCACACTGTCTAAGAGGACAAGCTATTTATTCACCTTTTTAACATCTTAATCAGTAAGAGTCCGGGAACAGCTGCCAATGTCTCTGAATCTCGAGTACCTATAGCACCTAGTTTCTTGGGACAAGGTCCAGCAAGTGAACCTCTGCTAGTCCCCGACATAGCTGAACAGCCCAGGTTCATCTATATGATACCTCACCACCCTTTTTCCTACACTCACAGAATGAAAAATGCTTTCAGACATTTCTATAACACTTTTTTTTTTTTTTTTTTTTTTTGCTGCTCAACCTTAAGGACTTTTGTTTTTATCCATGCCTACTGATTGGCTAGCATCTCTGAGAGAAATAGATTTTTTTTTTCCTTTAAGAAAGAAATGTAGAATACTTCTGATCCTACACTACTTAGAAATAAGATAGTGAAATGAGAGACTTGAGGCAGGATTACCCTCTCCCTTCCACCTGAAGAGCTTCAAGAGCATGCATTATGTAGAAGAGAGGAGAATGCAAACACCGTGTTTCCTTGTGGCTAGTGAGTTACAGACTGGGGAAAACCTGGCTTCATAAAAACAGGACTCCTTCCAAAGATTTTTAAGAGTGCATGACCTTGTTAGGGATTCCAGGCAAATACTTAAGGACCTCAAAGTCCTGATGAAGAGTTTCCTAATATCCGAGGCTGGCTTGGCTTCAGAAACTAACTGTCCATCTATCTACTAGTTCAGCCCAGAGGAAGAACCTCAGAGAATGTGCTAGAAAACCTCTTCATGAATCATGTCCTTTAATTATCACACACATTTTAATCATGTGACTTAGACTTGCTTCAAATACTTTCTGACCTTAAAAAAAAAAAAATCTTTGATACCGTTAATACTATTGAATCCAGACATTTGATCTACATGTGACCAAATAAACACTGCTAATTATATAAACACATTACAAAATAACACAAGCTACTTTCAAATGAAATTTTGCCTTTTTAAAACTCAAAGGTGGGGCTGCCTATATGACTCAGTGGGTAAAAAGTGCCTGCCACTAAACACAAGGACCTGAGATCAATTGGAAGGCCCATTTAGTGGAAGGGGACAGCTGATTCACACAGGTGGTAAACTGACTTCATATGTGAGTGGTGGCACATGCACCTTTATAAATAAAGAAGCAAATAAATACAGTTTTTAAAACAAACAAATCCCTTGAGAAATTCAAAAGTGGTACTCTCCCCAGGGTTGGCTGAGAAAACACACAATCCTGAACAACAGTTTTCATGGAACTATCATTAGCAATAAAGTGGCTAACACATATTTCAGGCTGGAGAGATGGCTCAGTGCTTAAGAGAACTTGCCGATCCTGCAGAGGAGCCAAATTTGATTCTTTGGCGCCCACACTGAGAGGCTCACCTGTGATTCAGTTCCAGGGGTCCAGTCAGTGACCTCTTCTGGCCTCTGCTAGCGTGCAAGAACACACATACACACACACTTTAAATAAAAATGCTTTTGAACCAGAATAGAACAGAAAAGATAACCGCCATAATGCAAATGGCCATTAATGACAACTTAACTCCTACCCACCAATCCACTCCAGAATGTACCAATGAGTTGTGCTAAGTTCTGACCAGGAGATGCGTTTCACTGCAGAAGCAGATGCCTCTTTCCCTACCCTTTGCTCCAGCATCTGCTACATTTCCAACATGGCTGTCCCTGCTGTGGCTTTACAGCCCACTGCCTTTGAATGGCTTTTAACACAA
This sequence comes from Sigmodon hispidus, assembly GCA_004025045.1. Lineage (NCBI taxonomy): Eukaryota > Metazoa > Chordata > Mammalia > Rodentia > Cricetidae > Sigmodon > Sigmodon hispidus. The sequence goes on along the minus strand of PVIH01002198.1, from coordinate 12,663 downwards.
ACTACACCAAACACCCCTATAATTTTATTTTGGACTGAATTAATTAACTTCACGGTAGGTGATTGATGGACTCAAAAAAAAGACTTGATATTGTCTCCTACTTAAACATGTTGAATCTAATCCAAGACAGCTCCTATTCACTTTTAATAAACAGTACCAAGTGAGAGAGATTTTATCCTCACTTAGAGATGGGTAGGGCAGAGACAGGTATCAATAAAAAATGGCTGGAGTTCTCCACATGCAGCCATACCTGTTTGAAATGAGTTGTGTATGGAGAGGAGAAGAGAGTTAAGATGTCCTGAAGTCAGCAAGAGCTGCCATGCTTGGTATTTTTGATGGGTTTTAACTTGAGAAGTATATATTTATGTTTTAAAAGGTGTTCTTTCTCTTTGAAAAATGTTAAAATAAGAAAATTATTGGGTATTTATTTCAGGATTAAAAATGATGCCACTGCAAATGCTGTTATAATTTATACCCTGGATTTTGAGACGTAGATATAATTGCCCAAGATGTTATCTCCCCATCATCAGAAGTACCATAATTTAAAATATCAATTTTTTTCCTATTCAGTTTCTCCCATCATAATTTTATGAAGATCTGACAGCAAAGTGGACTGAAAGGAAATGTGAGGATCAGCTCATACAAAGCTGTGGCACCTTTGACATAAGGTACCATATCCCTCCATCACCGTTCTAATTCCGTAAATGAGAAAGCTCTTCTGAAACATTGCTTAGCAGTTCTTAAGCGACATCTTCAGATATTTTTAGGTTGTGAAGGAGAGAGGGAAGAGGAGGAGGGGAAAGATGCCTCCTTAGGAAAGGAGGAAGAAAGCAAAGAGAGAGCGACTCTATCCTCACTTCGCTTTTACATGGGGTGGAGTGGAGGTGGGCTGGCATCTAAGGAGCAGAGTGATACAGAGCTGGACCTTCACAAACAGCTGGGGGCTGGGGAGGGCTTCCCTCACGGGGCTCTGGGAAGGAACCTGACTTCATACCTGTTTCAAAGCCCCCCTCTGAGGACACGGCATGTCTCCAGCAATGTTTCTCCTGCACGATCTAAACTCTTCCGGCCGCGACTTGTACGAGAAATTGGAAGGTGACGCGTATAATGAAGTCACAGTAAGCTGAGGGCACTGGGGTCGGGGTGGGGGCACTGGGATGCCAGTCATCAGAAGCAATTGTGCCAGCAGCATCTTCTCCGAAAACAAGCGAAGCAGAGAAGAACTGGTCCCCACAATTCAGACATTGCTGAGGATAGCAGTGAAGACTTGAAAAGGATGTTTCAAACATTAGCATTCTGAGTTTGATTTATTGAAATGACAATTACCACCAAAACTTTTGAGAACCTTTTAGTTAAACAAACAAACAAAATAATAATGGCTAGCATTTCACCAAAGGCTGTGACACCAGAGAGAGACTTAATGTGGCTCTGTTCTTGGGTCCCACTTCTGACTGGGACTCCTGGTCAAGCAATAGCTTATGTATTACTTGGCAGTCAGGGTACAGTGTAGAAATGAAAAACAAAATAGACCAAGAAAATATCCCCCTCGTCTTCTTAAAAATGATGGAAGGTTCCATTAATGCTTTTGTTGGCTTGATGGTCATAGCCCGCTGAGAGAATTCTAATCTGTAAGTAGTTCACTTCCTATAGCCTGGTGGTACATGGTGACAGTTAGGGCTTGGGCAGACCTAGCCTCTCAGGACCGACCTTGACACTTTCTGAGAAGTTTTGCTTGAAAATTCTGATGACATTTTAAAACCATTCAGCTGTTCTTGTTTACAAAAAGGGCTATTATAAAAAGTGGATTTTTCTTTTTGTCCATTTAAGATATTCATGCTCTTGCTATTTATCCCCCATTCAATTCATAATCCTGTTTAGGTCACTATGATTAGTTGCTATGGAAATTACCTCCTATGGAAATGATGCCAAATGTGATTACTGAATATTACCTTTAATGAATAATAACAATAACAGACATCAACCCTTTCTCAAAAAAAGAAAATCTAATTAAAAAATTGAAAAAGGATTAATTTTGAAAATTACTATGGTCAACTTTTCTGATAATTTTTGAATCTGTCATCTGCTTTTAAAATAAGTATTAAAAAAATTTTAAGACATTAATCAGCTACTTGCCTCCCTGAATTCCAGAGGGCACAATGGAGATTAACATCATACAGTAAGCCGAGCAATGTGGGACATTTCCTATCCATTTCTCTCACTAATAAGCGTGCGGCTCACTGATGAGCGGCAAAGTCTACAGAATTTCAGGGCTCATCAAGGAAATGACTCTGAATAGCAGATTACAAATTCCCATTAAAGACAAAGAATTTAATATTCTAAAATTTATCCCAGGAATTTAAAAGGTCAAGCCCATAAACCATTGAGTTAAACAACAGAAGAGAGCCAGCGAACCGTTAGATGGGAATTCCAGAAAGCTGAAGGGGAAATTTTCTTGGGTGGATTCTATAATTTGTGGTTTGAATAAAGCCTTTGAAACATTCCATTAAGTATTAAAATTCTCACAATGAGAATATGGCTTATATTTAACACATTCTACATTACTAGACAATCTCTCTCCAAGAGAAACATCAGTGCTTTCTTTTGCCTACTGTTTCTTCATTGCCTGCTTCTAAGTTAGGAATAAATTAACCCTTCCAACAATTAAGATACTGTCTAGAAACTGCTCTTTTGCTCTGTAGGGGAAAAAAAAAATCATTTATATTCTGGAAATGAGAAGTAAAAGAGGAACTCAATTCTCTATTAAAAGGTGCTTTTCTGTATCTAAGAGCTTACTAATGGCTTATGGAAATTACTATGGTCTTTACTTATACAATTATGTAACATTACACATCTAATGTCTCTGATTTGAGCTTTACAGTGCAGGCTGCCTATATTTGTGTTTGCAGCCATGATCGAGGGTCCAGAATGTCTCTGATGGATTTCTGCCTTGGAGCCGGCACTGGCTTGCCTTCAAAACTGGTTTTTGTGTCCCTGTGATCCCCATCGGCTGAACTGTTTTTCCTGGCAGGGAGAAGTTTGCGAGGGGCAGCCACCGGTTTCTGGAAGTGATGCATTTGTGATGACAGTCTGGGATCTGAAGGCGAGGTTCCAGAGACACCGGCTTGTGTCCCACTAATCTCGGATCGATTGGTGCCACCCTGTGTTTTCATGCTGAAGGGACGCTGGTCAGTAGGAGGGAGTGGCGCTCGCCTCTTTTTCCTTTTCCCATCAGGGGCTAGTTTGTCTGCTGGGGACAAGATTTTCTTCTGGATGACCATTTCATGATTGCCGTCAAAGATTGCAGCCCACGGCGGTGGTGAGCAATCTTCATCCTGACCAATGAGGAACTGTCCATTTGTCTCCCCAATTTTTTTTTGTATTATGTCAGTTAAACTTTCAAGCTTCACAGGTGAATCGATGCCTGCAATAATTTTAAGAAGAAACTTTGTGGGAAAAAAAGGCAACAGTCATATGTACTTTATCCACAGAAGTTATTATTTTCCAAACCAATATGCTACCTATGATGACTATCAAATACTTGGAATCATGATAAATAATAAAAACATTTGTTTGTAAAAATAATCTTATCTTAAAGGGTCCTCAAATAAGACCATCATGCATTGTACTATGGATATACATTAAATATCATATATATAATATACACAGTATATGAAAAATACATAAGCTCACACATACAGAACACAGATGGACACAGATTTAGCTTAAATATTTATTATACAGTCACTTTTCTTAGACTTAAACCCTTATTTTGCCCACTAGGAAGTTTGCTATATAAACAGAGATGGGGGTGATGACTCATCATAGTTTTTCCTACAGGCCCCTGAAATCTCTGTTAATGGTAAGAACTGACAAAATCCTCCAAACCCAAAACCCCAGGGTAGGAGTCCAAAGCCTTCACACTATTTTGGTGATAAGAATGCTGGGTAAAATTTTTCTTATGGAAAAATAAGGAAACTGAATAAATGTCTGCTTGTTGAATCTGTGATATTTTAAAGTCACTATGTAGAATCTAAGATTGTAAACACTCCCCCCTACACACACACATGCACACACGCACGCATGCACGCCCTGCAAGTGTATTAGCAGTAGAATAAATGGAAATTACTGTCTGGATAAGCTTATTAACACCATCCCGGAGACCACCCTACAGGATTAAACACCGTTCAAAGTGTGGGAGAATGAAACAGAAAAATTTAAGAAAGACAAATTTCTTAAGTACTAGACCTAACTAGTTATTTTTGACTAGAGATGAACGCTTCCATTCCATTACTATTTCGCTATCAGTAATATAAAAACTGAACAAACAAGCAAAATCAAAACAAACCAAAACAGAAACAAAAACAAACCTAGGAAACAATGATTAAACATGATCACATGTTAGAAACTGTAGGTTTCCATTTTCTCAATCTCATAAGCTAAGTACTTTACTCTTCTAAGCCTGGAGTTTTCTGTTTGATCGTGAGCATTTGAACTATGAAAAATACGCATTCATTAATTTTGTATTAATTCATCTATTAAACATGAGCTCCCCAGTCTATAATCATAGTCTTTTTTTCTTATTCAATTTGATTGTGCCCTGAAAATTTTAGCATTTTAATGTCAATAGAAGAAGCGGCTGGGGTGTGGACAATGGAGGTTTTGTCGCCCTGTGGCTCAGAGAAGGGAAGCCCCACTTACTCATATCGTAGTACACGGAGGTCGCCTCCTTTGTCAGGAACAAAGGTGGTTTCCGTGGTGACATAATCTCAATTTTCATAAGTTCTTCACAACAATGCTTCCACTGGCCTATGACAGAAAGAAAGAAGCAGGCTAGTTTAAAATATAAATGTATTTCATTTTCCGCCAATATCAACACTGTGTGTGTGTGTTGAAAATATTTCAATAAACCCTAGTTTTCAGGAAGCTTGCATAAGAACCTGGTACAACCCAGTTTCCAAAGCTAATTCTTTAGGAATGGTAAATATAAATAAATAAATAAATAAATAAATAAATAAATGAATGAATAAATACAGTCTGGGTAGACACTATGATTTCCAGACTGTCAGCTAGTATACCACCACCAAAACCCATCAATAATCACATTAAACTTCATGTTCATTGTACAAGTGTGTACAGCTTTTGTTTGATTTTAGATGAAAACATCCAGTATTCAACACATTTGAAGACAAAACCCCACTGAAATCCAGTTGTCAGATGGAAGAAGAAATACAGAATTCAAGGCCTCGTATATCTTTAATTTGAAATTTTTAATTAAGAAATAAGAATTATTTAATAGCTCAACTAGTAAGTTAAAATTTCAAAGCATGGACATCATCAGTGTTTAGTTTCATTGTTTCACTATTTAAACCTTAAGGTTGTCACACTTTCTTGTCTGTGGATTTAAAAAAAAAAAGATTGATATTTGCTGACTTGCATTTCTGCATACCCCATGATCATCCAATGACATCATAGAAGTCATGGGGCCCATAACCCTGTATCTTACATCACTAGAAATTTAGGACTGACACACCAGATGCCTTCTAAGGCTGATATATTGCTTTTTCTTTTTTTGAATATTTTCAGTGTGTATATTTAATCTATCCGACATGGCCGTTCTCCATGGCTGAAAAATTTAAAGACAGTTTGTGTTCACTTAATTACATATTCATTTTGTTATCATGGCACATGGCAATAAACACCTACATTTTGAATTCATTACCATAACATCAGAAACCTTTGAGGGTGTTTTACTAAGATGCTGATTATCACACAGCAAAACAACAGGAAACAGACCACCCAGGACAGCTGACCTCTCACACACCCTCTCCCTTTTAAGATAAATATGTAAAAGCCAACTTTTTCCTTCTTTGTGGCAGTGGGGGAAACATTGTATTTAATAAAAAATAATGACTTATTTTAAATGGCCAGCATTTTTCTTTCATGCTCTTAAATGGATCATGCTGGAAAGTGTCGATTTCTGCACAGGGATCTTAAGAGGAAGAGGTTCAAGGCTGCACTAGAGACAGAATGCTAACCACGCTGGAGATGGGAGCATAGCCCCATCCCATCCCACATGCTCCTGATGTCAGAGGTGATTTTACAACAGAAGCATTCTGCAGTGACTAAGTCTGCATACATAGAAATACTGGATGGCGGATACATTAACACAAGGTAAATCTGAGGTAGGGTAGCCTGCTCTACATAGAAGGTGTCTCCCACAATGCTACGTTACCTTATTACGCATAATGCACATGTGTGTATGTAGGCACGTCGTGTATGTAAGCACATACATGCTGTGGCACCTGTGAGGGTCAAGGGGACAACCTGTACGAGTTGGTCCTCTTCTTCTATCACAGGGATCTTAGGGACAAAACTGAGGTGGTCAGGTTTGGTGGCGAGCGTCGCAACCTTCTGGCCATTCTGCCACCTCCATCACACTACTTACTGTTCATGTTCCCTGTTACAAAGACCTATGATACTAAGCTGTTTCTGTAACTCAGTATTTATAGAGAACGTTTGGAAAAAAAAAAAATCTGTCTGTTTAAACATTCCCTCTTTGGCCTGTCATTCCTAGCTACTATGTAGAGCAAGGTTCATGCCTCTTTTATAAACGTTCAGATACTCAAACAGCAATTCTATCCCCTTTGCCCCTCACCTCCATACCATGACTATTCTGGTTAAGCACATCTACATCATCATCACTTCATCAGCCCTGAGTATCCCACTCTCCTAGAATTCTTAAACCGGGCTAAAGAACTGAAATCTGACTCGACCATTAAATGATTCTTATGTATTCATTCTTGGTCTCTTCTTCTCTGCTATATACACCGGCCTTTAACAGAGATGAGGAAGGCATGCTTGTCACTAAGAAAACGAGAATGATGAGGCCAGCAGGATGGCGCAATGGGCAAAGGAGTGCAATGCTGAGTCTGACGACCTAAAGTGCAATCCCCAACACCCAAAGGGGAGGAGGTGAGAACCAACACCCACAGACTGTGCTTTGACCTGCATGCATGTGCTGCAACAAACACAAATCTACTCATATACACACTCACACAGGCATACACAAAGACACAGACGGACACACACAAACAGGCACACACAGGCACAAACAGACATACACGGGGGACAAATAGGCTAATGTTAAAAATGACAAAAATTAAGGAAATTAGATATCTATATTATAATTCACTATTTTGGGGGAGTATAATCGCTTCCGTCTTTGCTTTACTGCCATACAAAGTATAAAAAGTAAGAGACTTTGTACTTTAAAGATCACAGATTGGCACAACTTGGTTAAAAAATGTGTCAGCGTCAAAATGACAACATGTGGTGTTACCTAGAAGGGGGCCTTCCCACTGTCCCCACTGGCACCCAGACTAGAATGTTCTGGATTGGCACTTCAAATGCCCCTTCTCTGTCATTATGCTCTTATAGAATTGCCAGAAGTGGGCTGGAGAGACAGCTCAGTGGTTGAGAGCACTGACTGCTCTTCCAGAGGACCGGGGTTCAATTCCCAGCACCCACATGGCAGTTCACAACTGACTGTAGTTCCAGTTCCCAGTTCCAGGCAAACACCAAGGCAAATAAAAAAACAATAATAATAATTAATAATAATAATAAAGAATTGCCAGAATCATCTCTTAAATCAGCATCTTTTATCTTGTAAGTCAGGCTCTCCGAATTAGTGTCTAGGAAAGTGGTCAAAGTTTTAATTACAATGAGCAAAAGAAAGGAGAGTATTGACCAGGCCTAGAAGTGCATGTTTGTAATTCGGGAGGCAGAAGGATTGAGAGTGGGCTACAAGTGCTCATCATTACCATTACCCCTACATGCCTACTAAAGTCAGCATTCAGGAAAATGAAGCAGGATCTCAAGTTTGAGACCAGTCAGCACACAGTGAGACCTAGTTGCCTGCCACAAGACCAACACAACAAAATATAAGCTGTAACTGAAGTCACTCCGACACGCACTGAGTGCAGTAACTTTAAGCAAAAGAAACCCAGGACACATGCAAACCTGGAGGAGAGCTGGCCTTTAAAGTGCCTCAGGATGGTGCTTTAAGGAAGATGTCTTGAAGATGCCTTGAAGGACTCCCCTAGTTCAATGCCACAACCACAGGCCTCTCTGGGTCTTGTTTTTCCCATCTCGAGAGTAGAGCCAAGCAACCTACCTCATGGGGACCTCATGGGAAGCAAGCAGGGCCATGGAACAGCAAGCCATATTCATACTCATTGCCTGACCTTGCCTCCACAGCTTCCACCCTGATACCTACTGCACTGCACATCAGAGTGAGAACTGCCAGGCGACAGCAGGTGCCAACTCCTTACAGTGGTTCAGAAATCACTCCATTGCCTGCAAACAGCTCTTTGGAACAAATCGGTGGCATCCTGTAGATGTGGGATACTGGCTGACTTTTAACAGGAGGCTTAAATGAATCCGAAGCAGCCGTCATCAACAGTCTCCATTTTTGAAGGCAAACCACAGATAATATGTAGGCTGCTCAACTTATCACTAAGGTCAAGACTTTACTTGTGAGCAAGGCTGCTATGAATGCAGAGTGAACCCAGAGGCTCATGTATTTCACACACCGCACATCAAATACTGTGCTACGGAGTCAGAAAAGGACATTCATGGGGCTAAAACTCCTCTGGATGCAGCACAAGATGTCCTCACAAGAGGTCTGCAGTTAGTTACCAGAAGGTAACTAAAAATGACAATCTTTTGAACATAATGATCTCAGGATGATTGTAAAAGGTTTATAGTATACAACCAAGCTTCTCAGAGGAAAAAATAAATCCCTGGTACAAATTCTTTATTTTAATATTTGGATCCCTGTGTCTAGCCTCCCAAGTCCCGTGGAGTACACTACTAGAAAAGACAAGTATCTACTTACTAAGATCAAAGAAATGCTGCCGGAAGGCACCCATCCACTCCTGAAGGTCTTCTAGGCTGTCAGCCGCAAAGACGTGAGTCACCGCTTGCCCAGCAATGGTGTTGATGACAGAGAAATGATGCATTTTCTTTAAGTCCTTTTCTATGGTCTGAATTCTGGTTTCCTAAAAATTAAGAGAATATTTCTAAAATGACCAAATATTTTATTTCTTAGCTGCCACATTCAGGCAAAGTGTGTAATATTATAGTTGCTGATCTGAAATCTAAAATATGTCACCTGGAGAATTTTCAGGATTCAAATTCAGATCTAGAATGTCTTCGAGAGACTTCTTTTAATATTAAAAGAGTTTTGGATATGCTGTACATCACACACACACACACACACACACACACACACACAGTATGTTGTTTTTGGAACATAACTTCCATTAGAATCTCAGCTTCCTGCCTTTTACATACATCTTAAAATTACTATAAAGTAAGTGCAGTGTGCCATGGCTTTAATGTAGATTATTTATCAATTGCATTTCCAACAGTCCAACAGTCATAAAATTAGATCAGTCTAGTCTCTTCCTTATCCTAACAGTCATACATATTACGATGTGATTGGTTAAAATAGTAAAAATGTGACAGTTTTTTACAAAACAACACTTTTCTTCATTAACATTTGTTTCATACATGGCATACATTGGTCATGTTCACAGCTCAAGATCCATGAAGTTTATGGATATCCAAATGCTCAAGTTATTTCTTCAGTGCTGAATACAACATTTTACCACGAGGGCAGTGGTCTCATTCTTGCTGGAAAATTCAATCTTTTCTGAGATGTACCAGGTAGGACATTCCCATGACATTCATGGTATTAGAAGACGGTCCCAAGGCCAGTCCCCAAGTCCCATATGGGCAAAGTAGTAATGGCAACCCTGTGTAGTTTAAACTGAAGAATAGTTGGGGAACAGAGTCTGGGACAAAAGACTCTTCTTCCATCACTGAGGGCAGCACTGTCCAGTAGAAACATCATAGGAGCCACAAGAGGCAATTTAGAAATTTTTACAAACACATTTAAAAAGTAAAAATGGGTGAAGTTAATTTTAACAGCATATTTAATATCAAAATGATTTTTTTCATTCTTTAAAATTCAGTTTGCAGTTTATATTTCAGAGCATGACTCAATTCTACCTGTTTTACTTAATCCCCCAACAGGTCTTGAAGGCTCCTGTGAATATAGTCCCCTCTAGACAGAGGCAGTTATACTTTCTATAATGTGTGCAGAATGTACTAGCTTTTAGCTACAAACCCCAATTAGGAGTGGGGAGAAAAATTGCCCACTTTTAACTTGCACTTGCAATGACAATGATGCAGGTGTCGGGGAAGTAATGGGGTTAGAAGGAAAACTTTATCCCCGGAAGAATGGGTGAATCCTGGCAGCTGAACACCATCTGTACCATCCAAAGAATTCATTTATACAGGACTAAGTTCTAGAATCCCCTAGGAATATGTCTGCTGCAGAAGAACGTGTATCTTTGAATCTTCAGAATATTACAAAATACAAAGACTAGCAGCCATCTTGGGATGGGTGTGACTGGTGGTCACTGGGAAATCAGGGGGTACAGACAGACTTAAGCCCAACACAATGATTTTAAAGTGGCAAGGTCTGTTTACCTTCCTATCTTTTGGTAATTAACTGTGTGAATTATCTCGTGTTACAGGATATTTGATCAAACTGTTAAAAGATGTGTTTCTGTCCTTTCTCACCTGCCTAAGGCACCTTCTGATTGGTTTAATAAAGAACTGAACAGCCAATAGCTAGGCAGGAGAGTATAGGCAAGACTTCAGGGCAGAGATAGGAATTCTGGCAAGAGTCTGAGGTAAGGAATTCTCCAGCCAGACACAGAGGAAGTAAAAGTATGGTACTGAGGAGAAGTAACAAGCCACATGGCAGAATGTAGGTTAATACAGATGGTTAACTTAAGTTTTAAGATTTAGTTGGGAAGAAGCCTAAGCTAAGACCAAGCTTTCATACTTAATGCAGCCCAAAGAAAGACTCATTACAATCTCATTTAAGTAATCATTTATACAACATAAAAAAATGTTAAAATACTACCTATTAAATGGAGTCATTCAAAGCTATAACCACTAACCAACCAAACAACCAACCAACCAACCAACCAACCAGCCAAGCACTCACCACCTAACCAATCAACCATCAACTGACCACCAACAACCAATCATCCAGTCAGTCAACTAATCAACTACCCAACCAATCAACCAAACATTAACAACCAACTGATCTCTTTAAAAATAATGGTTATTATCAGCAGCAGAGGGTGACTTGTGCTCCAGGATGCTACTATTGGCCTAACTAAAGCTTCAGTTCAAGTAGGGGAGAGGGGTAAAGAAATATTCTTGTTGCTGAGACTTTGACTGTCCCCCAATCAATTTCACTTCAACATCAATTTCTGATTACTCTTGTACAAGGGATTAAATAGATTTAGGTTCTAAATAAAGAAAATGGGATTCTTTATACATAAACGTGTATACTTTGAACAAAGTATTGTTTCTAGTGAAGCCACTAAGCAGAAAACAACGAAGCAGACCATTTATAGCCTAAGAAAATATAAGTCAACATTACAGAGATAAATACTATGCCTTTCATTAACTACAATAGCTAATAAACATTGCTGTAGTTTTTAAATATCCCAAGGAAGGGCTTTTGTTTGAGACCTTGCCTAAACTCACTATATAGACCAGGCTATGAACTTAGAAATCTACCTGCCTCTGCCTCAAGAATATTGAGGCATGTTGAAGATTTTGTTTGTTTGTTTGCTTGTTAACAAGTGAAAATGAAATGCAGAGCTGACATTAAATCATATCCAGATTATCTGACTAATTGGAGATACTTGTAATTAAAGGTTCTGTGTCTCTTAAGAGTGATTTGAACACATGAGGCTTGTCAGGTATTAAAGTTCACTCAAGCTGTTGTTGCACTATTATCGACATCAAAGCAGGCTTAGGAGTGTCCTCCTCCAAACATGAAGACATGAGAAAACAGCAGAATAGGGGGCTGGAGAGATGGCTCAGTGGTTAAGAGCACTGTCTGCTCTTCCAGAGGATCTGGGTTCGATTCCCAGCACCCACATGGCAGCTAACAACTGTCTATAGTTCCAGTTCCAGGCAAACACCAAGGCAAATAAATAAATAAATAAAGTTTTTTTTTTTTTTTTTTTTTTTTAAAAAAAAAAAAAGAAAGAAAACAGCAGAATAAATTTCAGGACTTCAATCCTAAACACTGTAAGAACAGGCACTCAATCTCTCAAACAAAACCAGAACAAAACAAACTAAGAATGACATCAGGCAAGAACCACGGATAACGTTGTGCATCACCAGTGTGGAGTCCAGAATCTTCCTCTAACCTGACTGCATCACTAACAGACATTCCAAAGAGAAGCAGTCAATGGGACCCAGTTTCCTGCTTTACATTTTCTAACCTCAACAGAGTTAGTTTGGTTTAAGAACATTGTATGTTGGGTCTCCCTTCTCCAACAAGGATGCTTTCTACTCAGCTCTGCTGGTTTGTGGGGTTATGAGGAGATTCTGATGGGCAACTTGCTTTGATTTTACTTATCAGAATGTCCCTGCAAATTGCCACAGAGTAAGAGGGAGAGGTTCCTGGGGAAGACAAAGAGAGCTCAGCTTGGCAGCATAGACACACTCTGAAGTTGCAAGGACTTTTCCTTTTGGTTTCTATTACCTTGAATTAAAACGTGT
>PVIH01002197.1:138036-199417 GCA_004025045.1 Sigmodon hispidus | reverse complement strand
CTGAAATACCTTGTTTACTCCATCTATGGTGATTGATAATTTTGCAGGGTATAGTATTCTAGTTTGGCATCCATGCTGTTTTAGCGTCTGTATAACTTCTGACCAAGCCCTTCTAGCTTTCATCGTTTCCATTGAATAGTCAGGCGTTATTCTGATGGGTCTGCCTTTATATGTGAGTTGGCCCTTTTCTTTTGCAGCTTTTAAAATTTTTTCTTTGTTCTGTATGTTTTGTGGCTTGATTATAATGTGGCGTGCTGACTTTTTTTTGGGATCATATCTATTTGGTGTTCTGTAAGCTTCTTGTATCTTTATAGGCATTTCCTTCTTCAGGTTAGGAAAGTTTTCTTCAATGATTTTATTGAAAACATTATCTGTGCCTTTGAGCTGGTATTCTTCTCTTTCTTCTATTCCTATTATTCTCAAATTAGGTCTTTTCATGGTGTCCCAGATTTCCTGAACATTTTGAGTTATGGCTTTTTTAGTTTTACTATTTTCCTTGACTGATATATTTATTTGAGCTACTGAGTCTTCCACTTCAGAGATTCTATCTTCCATCTCTTGAACTCTGTTTGTTATGCTTGTATCTGTAGTTCCAGCTTTTTTCTTCAGGTTTTCTATTTCCATTTTTTCCTCATTTTGCGCCTTTTTTATTGCTTCTATTTCAGCTTTTATTTCAGCTTTTAGTTCCTGGCATGTTTCTTTCATAGATTTGTTCATCTCTTCCAATTTTTTGTTTGTATTTTCTTCTATTTCTTTAAGGCTTTTTTCCATATCTTCTTTGAGAGCTTCGATGATCATCTAAAAGGAATTTTTGGTGTTGCTTCCTTCTGTTTCCTCTTCATTGCTCAGTTCAGGTCTTGTATTTGTAAGATTGCCACTCTCTACTGGAGTTACCATGTTGTCCTTTGTATTATTATGTAATTTTTTGCACTGATGTTTGCCCATGGCTTCAGTGGTTCACGATTAGATGGGTCCTGGTCAGTTGTGGCACTCGGATTTGTGTGCCTCCTGTCACCTCTCTGGTCAGGGTCTGATTCTGTCTTTCAGAGACCCTTGCAGTTGTTGGTTCGCTCAGTTCAAGGTCGTGGTGGAGAGCCGTGCAAATTCCCTCAGCAGGAGCTCTGGGCGGGGTCTGAATCTGCCCTTCAGAGCCCCCTGTAGTTGGTTCGCTCAGTTCGAGGTCATGGCAGGGAGCCGTGCAAGTTCCCTCAGCAGGAGCTGTGGATGTGGTCAGGGGCAGAGTTTACCTGCCCCTGCTCCAGAGTGCGCTGGGATTCTGCAGACAGCCCTTACTGTTATTCTTACATAGCAAAATAGTGGGGTCCCTTTTATTAAAGGCACCATTTCCTAAGCCTTTAGTTCTTATAATCTAATTGCCTAAAGGCACTTCTTAATGTCCTCTGGGGCTGAGATAACAGCCTGTGAATGATGAAAGTTACAATCAACAGCAGTTCCTCAGATATTCAATAACACCTCACTAGAGGCTCAAGGGTAAAATGACATTCACCACTGCTGGTAACCTCGGAACCTAGATGCTAATGTGTCACTTCTTGCTAACTTGGTCTAAAGATTTAATGCAACCCCAATAGGTCACTTTTGGATGATGAAATATGAATCCTGAGGTTTATACATGCAGAAGTAGAAACATAAGAAAGCCAACACAGAGTGAAGTCTGTAGAATGATATTATCTAACTTCAGGATTGCTTTTTTTTCCTGGTTTTCAAGATAGGGTCTTTGTGTAGCCTTGGCTATCTTAGAACTAGCTCAGTAGTTCTAGCTGGCCTTGAACTCACAGAGGTCTGCCCACCTCTGTCTCTCAAGTGCCTGGCCAGGATTACTATTAAGCTACAGAAATCAATAAAAATAAGGTAATAGGTCCAGCAAGAAAGTTCCATGATAAAGGTGCTTGCTACCAAGCATGACAATCTGAGTTTGATTTCCAATACCTTCATAATAGAAGGCAAAAAACAATTCTAGAAAGCTGTACACACACACACACACACACACACACATATAAATTTTTATTTAAAAAATAAATAAGTATATGTAACAAAATGGAAAATCCAGAAATCAATTTCCATAGATTTAATAATCTTTGGAAAGAAACCAAAAGCAATACAGTGGAACAAAGATAGTTTTTAATACCATTTTTGTTTGGTTCTTTTTTTGTTTTTTACTTTCTGGGTAATCTTTAAAGGAAGGGTTGACAATAGGGCTCAGTATTTCAGAGCATGAGTGCAGGCAAAATACTCGTCCTATTATAAAAAATTTTTAAATAATCTTCAAAAGATAATGTCAAAAGAGTGAGAAGATAAGCTAGACTAAAAAAATATGGCATCTTTTGCAAAATACATGTCAGAAATGTATAAAGATCTTTAATAGTTCAGTGACAGGAAAATAAACAACCCACTTAGAAATGGACAGAATATTGGGGACAGACACCTCTTTTCAAAGAGAATATCCTCAATATTGTATATCACTTACAAATTAAAACAAAAATGAGGTACCATTGTGTATTATTAAATATAAAATATATCACCACACTATTGCACATTTTAGAAAGACCAAAATCTCAAATACCATCACCACAGAATGTTGGTTGAACACACAGAAATGAGAGTTCTCTTTCAGGGAAAATAATAAAGGCACTATGGAACACAGGCATGTAACCTCTTACACCACTGAATATGCTCTCTCCATAATGTATTTCCAGTATACATTTACACAAATGAAATGAAAACAAACATTCACACAAAAACCTGCCTACAAATACTTAGAACAGTTTTATTATTCACAGTTACCAAAACTTATTATTGTTTTGTTTCATGAGAGGTTCTCTTTGTGCAGTCCTAGCATCCTGAAACTTGCTGTGTAGACTAGGCTAGCCTCGAACTCACTAAGATCCTACTGCCTCTACCTCCCATCATGCTAGGATTAAAGGTATGTGCCACTGGCAATTACCAAAACAAATAAAAAATAAAAATTCTTTTCAAATGATGAAAAGATAAATAAACCACAGCACATTCAGATGGCAGAATGTCCAACACTAAAATAAATGAGCTGTCAAGCCACAGAAAGATGCAGAGGCTAGCAAGCTAGCCCAGCAGGTAAAAATGCTTATGGTGCAAATTTTATAACCTGTTTCATCTGCTTTATAACCTTTCTCAGAGAACCAACATCCAAAGTTGTCCTCTGACCTACTGTGTGTAGGTCACACACTACAGCATATGCACTCCTCAGACTCACGTGTGTGTGCACACAGGATAGGTATTTTTAAAAGATGTACTCAGTGGAATAAGGAATTCTGGAGGCTACCTACATACTATATAGTTCTGGAAAAGGCAAAACTATGGAGACAGTGAGAAAACCCGACTTCCAGAAATTCAAGGGGAAAGCGTGATCAATAAACAGCACTAAGGACTTTTAGGACATAAAACTGCTTGAATATCATGAAGAATTTTGGTGGTTAATCTCCAGTGTCTACTTGATGGATCTGGAATCCACTAAGATTCAAGCCTTTGGGTAGGTATGTGAGTGCATTCCCAGGAAGAATTAATGGAGGAAAGGAGAATGCTTGATACTTTCTGGAGGATGGCAGGTGGTACACACATGAAGAAGTCCCAGAAAACGACAGCTTGGCTTGCTTGCAGGCCGGGCTCTTCCCCTGCCCCTGCCCCTGTCCCTGCCTCTTGCTGGTAAGTTTATCCATTTTTCCTGTGGCTCTGCCGCCATGCTCCACTACCATCTGACCCTAGCTTCTGCCATCTGAAATGAACAAAAGACCAAAAGCTCTCCCAGTATCCTCCAGGCCTCCAGTGCCAGACTGGGGCTCCTGAGGCATGTGACTTTCTGAACTGTGTAGCTACTGGATTCTCAGCTTCTCCAGTGTGTAGGTGACCGGAGTTGGACTACTCAGCATCCATTCTATAAGATATACAAGTAAATTCCCTTTTATAATGTTACCTATCGTTCAGTTATACATCTATATTATCTATACATCCATATAACATTCTCTTAGTTCTATTCCTTTAGAGAACCCTGTCTAAGAAAGGTTATATATTAACTGTTATTGTACTCCTGTTAAAGCCCAAATAGCCCAGGCCATGAAATCTGATGCCTAGTAAGCTCTAGTTTTTAGTTGTTTGTTGGAGGCATAGATTTATCAGCTGCATCAGGCATGTCACTCTGATGTTGGGCGAGGTGAAGTTTGTGCATTTATGAGGTAGGACCCATACCGGAAATTGGCGTCATCAGCTTCAATCTGCTATGAGCCTAAAATTGTTCTAAAAGAAAATAATGACTGCTTAACAGCATGTAGTTCTATTCTATTATAAATAATTGTCCTGCTTACTAGCTTAATAAAAATGCTGATTGGTCAAAGGCAGACAGGAAGTATGGATGGGGCTACCAGACTAAGAAGACTGTGAGAACATCTCAGAGCGGAGCAGAGATGCTACAGGGATGCAAGGAGATGACACAGAGGAAAGAAGCTGAAATGCTGCTCTAAGAAAAGGTATTGCATGGTCAAACAGGATATAAATAATGGGTAGTTTAAGGGTAAAGAGTTAGCAAGCTATATGACTAGACCCTAGGTCAATCAGTGGAAAATTAATATAACCCTGTGTGTGATTATTTGAGGCTAAGCAGGGCTGAGAGTGGGTCTGAACCTCTGGGTTAGATTAGAAAGTTTGGGCTAGAAACATATTACAACAATAGCAGGCAGGAGAGGCAGCTCAGTGGTTAAGAGTACTGGCTGCTCTTCCAGAAAACCTAGGTTCAATTCCCAGCATGCACTTGGCAGCTCACAATTGTAACTCCAGTTGCAGGGGCTCTAACACCCTCACATAGACATGCATGCAAGCAAAACATCAACACATAGACAAGTAAAATTAACTAATTAACAAATAATAAAAAGCAAAAATCAAGGTATAACCAGGCATGGTGGTACACACCTTTAATCTCAACACTCAGTATGCAGAGAGGCATGCTTAGCCTGGTTTACATAAGAAGTTCCAGACCAGCCTGGGCTACATAGGAAGACCGACTCAAGGGGGAAAAAGAAAGAGAGAAGAAAAAGAGAGAGAAGAAACAAAAGGCAGAGCATAAATCTCAGAGAAAATATTCTAAATGATTTATATTAAAATATATAAAAGAGTTATAAATCAAATCAAAAATATAAAGACAGAGACTAAAGACAAGAAAGATGGCAACTAAGAGTATAAACTACCCTTGAAGAGAACTAGATTCAATTCCTGGAACCCAAATTAGGTGTCTTACATCACCTGTAACTCCAGCCCAGGGAAATATGATGTCTCTGGCCCCTAAAAGTCACCAGCACTCGTGTGCACAAAACAACACAGAGACATATATACTTTACAGAGAAACCTTGCCAAGAGAGATGAGGGGGATGGGAGAGAGAGAGAGAGAGAGAGAGAGAGAGAGAGAGAGAGAGAGAGAGAATGAGGAGGAGGAGACCTGAAAAGCAGGCAGAAGAAAACTTGTACATTTTGTTTTGTTTTGTTTTTCAAGGCAGGGTTTCATTATATAGTCCTGACCTGGAACTCGCTTTGTAGACCAGGGTGGCCTGGAACTCAGAGTCCACCTTTCTTTGCTAGTCCTGAGTACTAGGACTAAAGGCATGTGCCACCACTGCCCAGCTTGTAGACATTTTTAAGGCTTCACTTTGGTTTAATATTTTTTTAATTTTTCATGCAATATATTTTAACTATATTCTTTCTTCTCTCTCAGTTCCTCCCAGATTCTCCCCCACTTCCTTCCCCACCCAAATTTTTGTTCATTCTCAAAACAAAAACCCACCGACGCATAGCAGAAGGGCACACATATACATACACACAGAAGAGAACACCATGGGGTCTGTTTTGTATTGGTCAGCTTCTGAACAACATTGCCCTGGAGTGTAGATGATATATACCCAATGCCACTCCGTTGAAGAAAACTGCTTTTCCCCTCTCCAGCAGATATCAATTCCACAACCTCTGGCTGTTATATTCTTTCTTTCTCCTCTTCTACTCAGATTCCTAAGCCCATGAGAGGAAGCTTTAAAAAAAAAAAAAAAAACAGACATTCCATTCTGGGCTAAGTTCTCCAAGCTCTCTCTCATTGTCTGCAAATTTTAAACAGACATTTTGGAAAAGAAGATAGACATGTCCACTAAGTATATGAAAAGTTGATCAACTTTCTTACTCATCAAGGAGGCACTAATTAAAAGCACAATGAAATTTCCCTTTACACTCACTAAACTGGTTAAAAGTGGAAATACTAACAGCAGATGTTAAGGAGGATGTGGTACAAGTGGCACTCTTCCAAGCCATTGGCATTGTCTAAAAATTATGCAACTATATTCCAAGCCCACCCAATGGCTAGCTGTTTCCTTCCTATGCAGTTACTCAGGCTATCGAGCCAGCTCAGTGGGTAAAAGCACTTTCTGTCAAGCTTCGGGACCCAGGTGTAGACACTCTGTGACTACCCTCACACATAGCATACTACATACACAATAATAGCAAGCAACATTTTTAAAAATTAAAACGAAAGCATTTACCCAGAGAAATAAAAATACATAGTCACAAAAAGACTTGAGATGTCAACTACAACTCTATTTTTGATCATCAAAAACTAGAACCAGCAAATGGAACTCCTGTTGCTGACCAGCCTGATGCCCCTATTGCAGTGCATTCGATAAAGCTATACTTCCTAAAATAAATGAAATAATAAACATTAAAAGTTAAAGGTAAACTGAAATATGCATCAGCTGGATGTTGCAAATGGTACTGAGCCACACAGCTAAACAAGATAAGTTAAGTTCAGATTTAAAAAACTAACAAATTATATGCCTAGGCCCTAAGTCAATCAGCATTAAAAAATAATGTATGCCTGTGTGTGATTATTTGAGGCAAAGCGAGGCTGAGAGTGAGACTAAACCTCAAGTCCAGGCCTATTAAGTCCAGCCCAAAACCATTTACAACAACTGAATTATGAATTCGAAGTAACTGTGATATATGCATACCAATTAACATCACACAATAAAAATATAATTAATTAACAGCAAGTGTTATATCATGAATCTCTAAGCCAATGGTTCCCAACCTTCTTAATGTTTCGACCCTTTAATATAGTTCCTCTTGTGGTGACCTCTGACTATATTATTTCATTACTAATTCATAACTGTAATTTTACCAGTATCATGATCATAATGTAAATATCTGATACAGAGGATGTCTGATATGAGACCCCTGTGAACTAGTTGCCCCCCCCCAAGAGTTTAGGACACACGGGTTGAAAACCTCTGCTCTAAACTATTAGTTGTAACCAAAAAGTAGACTAAAAATATATATTGTACAAATCCATTTCTATGGCTTTCTAGATAATTTAGCATGTGGCATGTGGTGAATACAATCAGAGTTCTTCTAAAGAAAGGGAACAGAACAGAGGTGTGTGTGCGGGAGGTGTTAGACATTTGCCACGGTGACAGACACTGAAGAGAAGCAATTTAAAGGAGAAAAGATTTATTCTGACTCATGTTTTTTACATGGTTGTTTGTCAAGGTTGTTTGTGGACTTGTGGAAAGAGCATCATGGCGGAGAGGTTGGTATGCTTCAGCACGCTACTTACCACAAGAGAGAAAAGAGGTAAAAGCCAAAGAGCTACAGAGGGCTCAAAGACAAGGTGTGTCTTCCAAGCCACTGCTTCAGTGAACTACTCCCCAAAACTGGCCCCACCTTCCACCAATGCAGTCAACCAAGAGGCTAATCTATTGACTAGCCCTTCAAGATCCAATTGCTTTCCTGAAGCCCTTAACACGTGAGCATTTGGAGAAATGTTTCCAATTCAAACTATAACATTCCATTCCTGAAGCCAGGAAAGTTATGGTCATCTTAGAATGTAAAAATTTGCCAATGTGATGTTTTAACTCTTGCATTTCATGTGCCTGCAAAATCACTATTTCATGAACACCAAAGCCTGCCTCTGCCTCTGAGTACCTAGGCAGCTGAACTGGAGATTGATTCCCCAGGCTGCCCTGAAGGAACAGTTTGTCCCAAAGGCAAGTTTTTTCTCTGGGGAAAGCCTTTGACTCTGCCTGGTCAGCTGATTTCATGGGTTGTCCTCAAACCAATTTGTGCTGATGCAAAATAGTTAATGGTGCTAATCTCTTTACCAACTACACAAGTAACAACTTTCAACACACCCCATTTCTGACCAAACTGAATTTGTCTTCTCCTGTGTCTTTTGCTTTTAAAGTTCCCAATTTTTACTTTAAATCTGCTAAAAAGCAGCCAGCAATAACTGTGGCAGTCTAAATGCTGAGTCTACTTCATATCCTTCAAACTATCTCCCGGAAAGTCTCTGGGCAGGAATAAAGCACTAAGAAGTTCTTTATGACAATGTAACAAGAATGTTTCTAGTCAAAGTCCTGAACCCTCATGGATACAGTTTTCACCATGTTCGTATCAGCATTCCCAACAAAACTGTCCACAATGCTGTGCCCAGATTCTAGACCTTCAAAAAGACCAAGAGACCAGTCCCATGCAACAGCAGAGTCTCTTTACTGATAAGCTAGCTTGAGTCACTATGTCGGACCCAGGAGTAAGAGTGACCCTGAGCAGCAAGAGACAAGGGTTTTTGTTGGGGCAGCAGGGAGGCTCTAGGGGCTTCAGAGCTTCGGGGTTACAGTTCTAGGACTGGTCCAAGCTCGGGCTAGGGGTACCTGTTATGAACTCATTGGTTGATTTGAATTCTAGGGGATGTTTCAACATTAAGCAGTGCTCCTTCAGGTTTACCTATATCAGCAGATCAGCAGCTGTGACCGGGAGACTGTTCTATCGTTAAAGTCCCTTTTCCAGGAAGGGACCGTTTGGAATCTCAGGTATTTCCCTTTAGGTGCTGGCTCCTCCCACAATGGTGTTCGCTCAAGGGCCTGCAGCCTCACAGATAAAACTCTACAAACATCATTTTAAGACTTCTCTATGTTTCACTGGAACCTCAAACAGCTCACTCCTCTTTGATCAGGAAAGCCGCATCCCTCTTTTCTCCAAATCCTACCCCTTCAGAGACTCTCTAACCAAGAAAGGTACACACACATACACACCAAAAGCCCAGTTTGCCATTCTTGATGGCTATGGCAGCTCCTCCCTACATCCCCACCTAAAGTGCTCAGCCTTTGACCATACTTGGACACAAACCCAGCTTGTGGTAGAAATGTCATCATCCCTTACCTCAGGGTACTTAAGCTCTCGGCCTTAGCTCCAGCCTGTGACTTCTCTGGCCTCCCTGCCTGGGGGCTGGAGAACTCATCTGGAAGTTTCTTTGCTTCCGTGAATTCTCCAGCACCGAAGGATTTGACTGTTCTTTTTCTTGGCTTGATCTGGATTACTGTGTCAGTGGAGAAACCTATTACTGGGGTGTAGAAAACCTATTACTCTAGTTCATATCTCCAAACTTCTCCAAACCAATTTCAAAGGCCCTGGGATCACATGCTTGGGGCTTCAAAGTAACTGTTCTGCTTCTCTTGTATCAATTTTCACATTATACAAACTTTCCATTGCTGTCTCAGGGCTTAGGAAAGGTAGTTTTAGTGAAGAGAATTGTATCTTCTTCCCTATCCTTCAAGAGGCCTAACTTAACATGAGTGCAGCCATGAGAGGCCGAAGACTAGCAATACTGGGACTAGACCTCACCCTTACAATAACCGGGAAAAGTCACAGACTTGCAGGGGACCAATCAGAATTGAGACAAACAGGTACTAAATTCTCCAGAACATTAAGGATAGTTTATATCACTTGTATATAGAATGCCAATTTCCTTGCAATACAAATCACTATTGGACAAAATTTTTGTTACCACACTCCCACTAATCTAGAGTCCAGTCCTCCTCTGAATCTAGAATTCTCCTACCCTCCATCATTTACTCCTTAAAATCCCTGCCTCAACTGAGCTTGAGGCTCTCCCGGATCCAACTGCTGTGTTGGAATAGACAGAGAGGCCAAGCTTGAGTTTGCATAAAGGCTCTTTGTGCATATGAACTCTGACTCCTGGTGATCTCTGGGAGGCTCGTGATGCAGATATAACACTCTTTTTTTCTCCCCTCTGCCCTCCTCTCCATTATGATGCCCTGCTTTATATCAGGGTCTCAACAATTGCGTCAAATAAGCACACACTGAAACTTCTCAGACTATGACCCAAAGGAAATCTACACTCCTTTCCTGGCTAGTTTTATGTCAATTTGACCCAAGCAAGAGTCATCTGAGAAAGAGCCTCAGCTGAGAAAATATCTCCATTAGATCTGGCTGCAAGAAACATGTAGGGCATTGTCTTAATTAGCGGTGGATTGGGGGAAGGCCCAGAATTGTGTCTGGTGTTATACCTGGATCTTTTTTTTTTTTTTAACTTTATTTATTTATTTATTTATTTGCCTTGGTGTTTGCCTGGAACTGGAACTACAGACAGTTGTTAGCTGCCATGTGGTGCTGGGAATCGAACCCAGGTCCTCTGGAAGAGCAGACGGTGCTCTTAACCGCTGAGCCATCTCTCCAGCCCCTATACCTGGATTTTTTAAGAAAGCAGGCTGAGGCACAAGCCAGTAAGTAGCACCCCTCCATGGCCCCTGCATCGATCAGCTCCTGTTCTCACTGCTTTTGATGATTAACTGTGAAGGAAATAAACCCTTTTCTATCTAACTTGTTTTGGGTCATTGTATTTCATCACAATACTGATAAACCTAGGACACATTGTTTTTCCCTGTTTTGTTTTGGTTTGGTTTTCAGTAATGAAAAATCCCTCCCAGGAGCTCTCTGGACATAATAAAAATGCCCCTCCACCCATTGGATGTATTCATGACATTTTCACACTTGTATAAAATACACTTCAGGGGCTGGAGAGATGGCTCAGTGGTTAGGAGCACTCTCTGCTCTTCCAGAGGACCTGGGTTCGATTCCCAGCACCCACATGGCAGCTAACAACTGTCTGTAGTTCCAGTTCCAGGCAAAACACCAAGGCAAATAAATAAAGTTTTTAATAACAAAAAATACACTTCCATTGTACTCACTCTTGTGGCCCTTTCTTAACCCCTTCGTCTTTCTCAGGGCCTCTCCACTCTCCAAGTAGACTACCTCCTACTTTCCTGTGGATTATGTGTGTTTGTTTTGTGGTGTTTTTTAAGACTTTATTTATTTATTATTTATTTGCCTTGGTGTTTGCCTGGAACTGGGAACTAGAACTACAGACAGTTGTTAGCTGCCATGTGGGTGCTGGGAATTGAACCCCTGTCCTCTGGAAGAGCAGTCAGTGCTCTTAACCACTGAGCCATCTCTCCAGCCCCTTGTTTTGTGTTTTAAATCTAGATCCTGTATATAAGAAGAAATGTATTTGCGTTTCTGAATGGCTTATTTTACTGAATATGATCTCAGTTTTATACATTTCCCTGGAGAGACATAATTTCATTCTTTATGGCTGGATAATATCTCATTGTATAAATATACCATTTTTCTTTCTTTCTTTCTTCCCTTCTTTCTTTTTATTTTCAGGACAGGGTTTCTCTGTGTAACAGCCCTGGCTATCCTGGAACTCACTTTGTAAGACAGGATGGCCTCCAACTCACAGAGATCCTCTTGCTTCTGCCTCCTGAATGCAGGAATTAAAGGCCTGTGCTACCACACCCAGTGGATATATATTACATACTTAATAATGCCTTAATATTAGGGAAGAAACCACACAGTTAAATCCTAGGCTCCCATCTTGTGCAAGTTAGTCATGTGGTCACCCAGATCTTTGATGGATTTCACCTGCCCATTCAGGTAATAGGTCTCAATGAAGTCACATGAATGGGGGTTGTTTTTTGCCAGTAGTCCTTTTGTGCTGTTCCAGTAGTGGCTGGTTCACACTCTTTTCCAAGTGCAGTGCACACTCCATTGCATTCAGCCCGTTCTCCCAGTTATCACAGTCTGGTTTCTTGATATCCTGCAGGAAGATTTGGCCACCTTGTTGGATCTGCAGCCTCATCAGTTTCTCAGCATGTTTCCTCTCCTCAGGAGATTGGTGGAGAAAGTATTTGGCAAAGTTCCTCAGAGCCACATCATCCCCATCAAAGTAGCAAGACATAGACAGACGTAGGAGGCATACAGTTCCAGGTTGATCTGGCAGTTGATGGCAGCCTCCGAGTACTGACGGTAGTTCTGGCGCCCTTGCGAGGGAGACGCGGTGGTCATGGCGGTGGCGCTGGAGCAGCGAGGTTGCAAAGGGTTCCGGGCTCTGAACAGCCGGCTGGAGTCGGAGGGGTCGGAGCCCCGGGTTCCGTTCAAGCACTGAGCAACATTTTTTTTTTCTTTTTCTTTTTTAAAGTTGGGATTGGAGAAAACACTCCCTCAAAGCTGTCCTAACTGCCATACATTTGCCATGGCATGTACTGCACATACATGTATGCATGCACACATACATGCATACATATGCTACTTTGCAGGAGAAGGGAGGGAGAGGAGATTCTTTCGTGTTTTTCTCAGACTCTGAGCAATCACTCTGGTTTTGAACAAATTAACTTTTCTTGGCAGTCATTTGTGTGAATGTGTGCAGATGTGTCTGCAACATCGTTTTTGCGGATTGTTCTTCTCTATTAGAACTGTCTATATTGACTATTTAAAAACTTTTATCTTAACATATAGATGTACCATAAGGACAAACCAAAAAAAAAAATCACAAGTATTAAAAAGCACCTTTGTTTAACTGATTTTTTAAAAGATAATGTCACTTTAAAAAGAAATTTCTGGATTTTATATGTATGTATTTGCTTTATCTATATTAAATAATTAATTAATTGCTGTAATTTATACAGGGATAATGTGGAACTTATCCTTGTATATCCTTGACTGTACACTTCAATATTTAAATGTGATTTACTGTTCAGTTCAGCTTGAACTGAACCCGGGGCTCCGACCCCTCCGACTCCAGCCGGCTGCCCAGAGCCGGAACCCTTTGCAACCTCGCTGCTCCAGCGCCACCGCCATGACCACCGCGTCTCCCTCGCAAGGGCGCCAGAACTACCATCAGTACTCCGAGGCTGCCATCAACTGCCAGATGGCAGTTGGGTTTTGCTTTGTGTGTGTTTTCGAGACCGTCTTAATCCCAGTCTGTAGCAGGGGATGATCTTGAAGACCCTTGCTTCTAGTTTGAGATTTGGGTTCTAGTTTGCGTCTCTATTGCTGTAATAAGAAACAGACCAAAAGCAACTTGGGGGAAGGAGGACGGCTTGTTTGGTTTATTGGTTTTAGTCCATCACTAAGGGACACTGTGGTGGTTTGAATAGGAATAACCCCCATAGACTCATGAGTTGAATGCTTGACCCATAGGGAGTGGCACTATTAGGAAGTGCGACTTTGTTGGAGAAAGTGCATCATTGTGGGGGGTGGGCTTTGATATCTCCTAAGCTCAAGCTATACCTATTGATTTCACACTTGAGAAGAGTCACACACTCGCACTACCAAGGCCACAGGAGGGTTTATTTAAGAGAGTTCCCAGGCAGGTACAGAAGCAGAGAAGCAGGACAGGAGGAGAGAGAGACCATACTATGGCATCTCTTTTTAAGAGAAGGGGTGTGCACGGGTTTACACAGCCACACTCAGGGGTGTGCCTCTGTATGAAGTGCATCCCACCGGAGTCATGTTGACTCAACCAAGTGGAGTGCCAGGAATACTTACAACACCCACTGTGGCACACAGTCTCCTTACACTGCCTGCAGATCAAGATGTAGAACACCCAGCTCCTTCTCCAGCACCATGCCTACCTGCATGCTGCCATGTCCCGCCATGGTGATAATGGGCTAAACCTCTGAACTGTAAACCACCCCCGATTAAATGTTTTCCTTTGTAAGAGTGGCCAAAGGCATGACATCTCTTCACAGCAATAGAAACCCAAATTATGGCAGAAGCTAAGGCATGAAGTCAAAGCCGGCACCAGGCGCCAGGCACCAGGCAAGAACTGAAGCAGAAATCATGAAAGAATTTTTATTCTAGTTCAATCTAGTTGATTGCTAGCTTGTTCTAGTAATACATTGATCATAGTTTGCTACATTTTCCTAGACAACCCAGGACCACCTGAGCAAGGGTGACACCCCTCATAGTGAACTTGGCCCTCCAGTATTACCCCCCTACTCTCATGCTCCTATACCACAGACATGCCCACAGGCCAATCTAGTGAAGTGAACTGATTATTTGAGGTCCTCTCTTCCCAGGTGACTCTACTTTATGTCTAATCAACACAGGCTTGCACCACCACATCTGGCTTTATGTAGCAGGGATAACCTCTGACCTCCATGCATGTTAAGCATGTATTCTACTGGTTGAGCTACAGTCTCAGCCCTAAAAGAATACATTTTTAAAGTTTCATTTAAAAGAAAGCAGATGGCAGACAAAAAAAAAATGTGTTGCTGAATTCTATGTGATATCTGAATTCCAGATGAGACAGAGTAAGTGGGAATGGTGCAAATGTTAATATTTACATATCAGAGCTGGATTTCCGGGAATGCTTTCCTTCTAGCATAAGTGAAAATTTTGAAACTTTCTGAAGATGAAAATAATTGCATTGCAAAAGCCAGAAATTTTTCTATACTTGAAGAGTAAGAATTGGAGTTCTGGTTAATTTGCAAAGATGGTTGGAAAACTTTTATTCTAAAGAAAACTATTTAGAGAGGACTTGTGACACTGCACAGTAAGGATTCTGTACTTTCAAGTGGAGGGTACTTTCTTGTGCCCTGGACACCCGAGACAGCCTCCTCCTCCAAAACACATTTGGAGGTCCTGCAATATGTGATAAATCAATGCATAGCAGATAGTAAAATTATAAGAGTACATACCTGTGGGATTTGTTTTCTATCCTCAGCCTTTGCAAATATAAAGTCTTCCATTTTGTTTATTAATATTACAGTAATAGATGGTCCACAAGACTGAGGAGGGGGCTCAAGTGTTAGAAATACTTGCTGACTTTGCAGAATACTGGAGTTCAGTTCCCTGCACTGATGTCAGGTAGTACAGCTGCCTGTCACTTCAGCTTCCAGTGACCTGATGCTCTCTTCTGGCTTCTGCAAATAACTATGCACAGTCCGCAGCACACATACTGGAGCACACACATACAGATAAAAACAAATCTTTAAAAAGAAACAGTTCAGAATACAGAATGTGCTGTTGAGGATTAAACCTACTATCCTGGGCATGCTAGACAAGTCCTCTACCACTGAGTTATGTCCCCAACTCTTCAGAATGTGGCTTAGAAGGAAGGAACCTATTGCTAAGGCCAGCAGAAGAGCTTGGAAAAGTCAGTTTCTGCTATAGTGTCTATAAATTGAATATTTCACGGACCTGGGCTTCTGATGAAGTCATCTTTTTTTTTTTTTTTTTTTTTTTCCTCCAAGCATGTTGAGTAACCAACAATTCTTATTATGGTACGATGGTATGTTCACCTTTTCACTTATTTAGGTTTTTTTTTTCATTTAAATACAAATGTGCTGTTCAAGAAACCAAGTACCACTGATAAGCAACCAGTGATAAAGGGTGTGGATCTTCCCTTTGATGAGAGGCCATTTGGAAGAGTGTTGAAATGCTTTGAGCCTCTATTTACAGTTTATAGGATGGGGATAATGGTGGTGATTTCCTCAGAGAGTTGTTTTGAAGAATAAGTTAAGTGACACTCACCACACACTCAGCATAGCACCTTATAAGACTATTCTGAATTTGCCTACAACTCCTCTGATTTCCAGGATTAAAGCTAATATTTCATGAGTGAAGCACTGTGAGAGATGCTATTTCATAGTATACAATCAATTATGATCTAGGGATACTTACTAGATATATACAGATGGGCACAGTAGTGGTTGGAGATAAATTTAAAAAATCTGCGTGCATGAAACTGGTGGAGTGGTCCATGAGTTTGGAGAAAATTAAGATATGTCAGCTGTGGATCAGTTGACTAGCATCACCCAGGAAAAGAACATAAATGAAAAGAGGGGAAGCCAAAAGTAAATCCTGGGGCATTCTGAGTTTTACAACATGAGGAGCTGCAAAGGAGAGTAAGCCGAAGTGGGTCAGAGGGTCAGAGAAAGGAGGAATCTAACTGCAATCCTCACTGTGACCTGCTCTTGGTATACTGGCTCCATTGAGCAAGCAGTTCTTGACTTCATTTTGAGAGTGGGGAATGATTGAGATCATGGATAGATGGGTAAGCAGCATCTTGTCCAGTACCATCCACAAAACACAGAATAATAAATGGCTTATTTCTGGTTGGAGAAAGGGTGTCATCCTATACATTCATCAGGATTAATTGAGACTGTAAAGGTAAGTGGCATGTTAAAAATGTTCATGGAAACCTGTTTCAAGAACTTATCAGGTATGCCATACCAGAGAAAAGGTGTTTCTCATCAGGATCTGTAAAGTGATATGTTGTGGAATATTACTTCTACTAGGCGGAGATGTTTTGCATTTGTTTATGCTGCATTTGTTTACGAATATAAAATGTATTATATTTGTTAAATGATATAAAGATTTGTTGGTTTGCCTGCCTCAGGTACATGATTGGTCTAATAAAAAGCTAAATGGCAATAGATAGGTAGTAGACGGATAGGCAGGGCTGTTGGGAAGAGAGAATAAGCAGGAGGAGGAGGAGGAGGAGGGAATCTAGGCTGGAAAGAGGAGAGAATGAGGGATAACGAGAAGAAGATGCCTGGGGCTAGTAGCCAGACAGGCGCCAGGCAGCCAGACAGGAAGGAAAGCAGAAAAATAGGACACAGAGAATGAAAAAAAAAATGGTAAAAAGCTTTGAGGCAAAATATAGATGAAGAGAAACAGGTCAAAAATAAGTTATAAGTGTTATTGGGACAAGCATAAGATAAGGCTTCATAACTAATTAAGTCTTAAGAGCATTCATAACTAATATTAAGTCTCCATGTCATGATTTGGAAGCCAGTTGGTGGCCCAAAAGAAAGCCTGATATGATGGACATTTAGCATTGAGACAGAAAGGGCGGCACACTGATCTATCACTTGATAGCTGTTGTGCGCATCAAGGAAAGATGGGCTGAAAACTCAAGTGTCCCTGGGGCTTTCCCTCTGTTCTGTCTCCTACCGTTGACATGGCCTGCCTCTATTGACATCAGCCCATCTGCCTGTTCACTTGTCTACAGCTGTGTCTTAGTTACTTTTCTGTGATAAAAACATCATTATCAACACAAATTATAGAAGAAAGGGTTTATTTGGCTTAAGTTTCCAGAGGGGTAAGAATCTATCATGGTGGGGAAGCAGCAGGCACTGGATGCTGAGAGCTCACGTCCTGAATGGCAAACATGAAGCCGAGCAAAACCTGCAAGTCAAACAAGAGCCTAAATTTTCAACAACCCCCAACACACATGCCTCCTCCAGCAAGGCCACACCCCTAGCCCTTCCCAAACAGTTCCACCAGCTGAGGATCAATTGTTCAAATGACCAAGACTATGGGGGACATTTCAAATTCAAACTACCATAACCTAGACCCACCATTCTTTCTACAAACAGCTTCTTTGAGGTTCTGGATTGTTAGTTTGTTAGTTTACATTTCTCACAGCTTACTCCTGAAACCTCTTGCTCTGCATGGCTCCTTAACAAATTAATTCTATAATAAAATATTGGGATGGGGAGGGGTAATGTTAACATTTAGACATTACCTGGCCCTTCTATGTGCATGTGCTAACTCCCCTTATTAAAGACAAGCCCCTCCCCTTCTCTTCCACTCTATTCCCAAGAGGTGGAAGCTGCACCTGCTTGTTCTTTCTCCATTCCTTCCTCCCTTTCTTTCTCTCTTTCTATCTCTTTCTTTTTCTCTCTGTCTATCCACAAAGTTGCTCTATGCTTTCTTTCTCTCTTCCCCCTTTCCCTTCCCTCAATAAAACTTTCCACTTGAGTGCTATCTGCATGCCATTGCGGGGTTCCTTAGCCTTGAACTGCCAAGGCCTCCTAGTGCCATTTTTTAAAATACAACAAGTAGGGTGGGGAATGGTTAAGAGCACTGGGTTCTCTTCCAGAGGACCTGGTTTGATTCCCAGCACCCACACATGTGTCCTTTGCAACTCCAGTTACAGGGAATCTGGTACCTCCTATGGCCATCATAGGTACTAGGCATGCAAGTCTCACACATATATACATGTGAACTTACACATAATATGGAAGACTGCAACAAGCTGAGTATAGTGGGGGCATAAGGAGGTAGAAGCAGGCCGATGTCTGTGAGTTCCAGGCCAGCCTGGTCTGCATAAGTTCTTTTACGTACATTCTACTTGAGGGGATAGTTATTCTTCCCTCTCCTTAGTGTGGCTTAAGTTGACCTAGCCTTCTTAAGGGTGGTCTCTGTGGGCTGGAGAGATGGCTCAGCAGTTAAGAGCACTGACTGCTCTTCTAGAGGACCCAGGTTCAATTCCCAGCACCCATATGGCAGCTAACAACTGTCTCTAACTTCAAGATCTGGCACCCTCACAGACATGTAAGAAAAACAGCAATGCACATAATGTAATAATTTTTTTTTAAAAAAAAGGATAGTCTTTGGGCAAGTTAATTGGCAAAACCAGGTAGATTAACCATTACAGGAGGAGGAGGCACTAATATGTAATGTTCTAATCTTTGGAGCAGATCAGATTGTCATGTATCCACCCAGAGCCAGAGGTAGATTCTTGTATCAAAAGGAAATAGCAAAGGAAATGACGTCCAAAAAAATGGAAAGAGAAGATTCTATTCTTTTGACCCAAAGAAAATAGTTTTCCATCCATGGGCTCCCATAAAACCCTGATATTCATCTCCAATAGCCTCCAAAACTACAGTTACATTGTTCTCTCAAGAATTCAAACCCTAGAGCCAGGCATGGTGGCTCACACCTTCAATCCCAACACTTGGGAGGCAGAGTCAGACTGATCTAATTGAGTTCAGACTG
Source organism: Sigmodon hispidus (assembly GCA_004025045.1). Taxonomy (NCBI): domain Eukaryota; kingdom Metazoa; phylum Chordata; class Mammalia; order Rodentia; family Cricetidae; genus Sigmodon; species Sigmodon hispidus. Next base: position 180,472 of record PVIH01002197.1, on the reverse strand, counting down.
ATCTAAGCCAGTTAGGTCTACATAGCAAGTTCTAGGGCAGCCAGGGTTGCATAGTGTGTCCCCTATCCCAACAAGCCAAAATAAAAAATCAGAAAAATAGAGGTAAGACCCTAAAATTATTTAAGAAATGGGCTGAAACTGGGGAATAAAATATAACCATTTCTACTCTAAAAATCCAGAGCTCTAGTTCCAAAGTTGTTTATCAGAAATGATTAGTCTTAACTAGAGTTCCGATCACACGATTAGGTTTCACTTCCAGATTAGGATGTTCATTTAGAGAAAAAAAGATAAGGAAAAACTAGACCTCTCTCTGGCATCCCTAATGTCTGGCTAGGACAAAACTATTGAAAGGATCAAGGATATTTTGAGCTTTGAGCCAAGGGACAAAAATATTCATTATAGTCCTATGCTCTGAACTGTCCAGACAATTTCCATGTCCTGTCTTCATCAGCAGAACTAGGAGACAGCTGGTCACATTGCTGACATAGTCAGGAAGAACAGAATGGATGAGAAACAGAACCCTGCTGTAAAACCCCAGGGCCTGTCTTCTTTCAGCAAAGCTCCACCTCTTAAAGGGTCCACAACCATCCAAAACAGACTCACCATCTGGGAAACAAGGGTTCAAGCGTGTGAACCTGTGGGAGACAATTTATATTCAAAGGACAGTGCTCATTTTAGTCTCTGTCATACTTTACAAATAGACTGTTATCTGTTTGGTTTGCAATGACCAAACACAATCCCAGAAGCTTTTTGCCATCCAGCCATTGAATTATTTGTATCAAGTCCCTACACAGATCTAGAGTCAGTATGCAGAGAAAAGAATCTCCCAAGTTATGGGTGTCTCTTAGCCTTCCTCAAGGAGCGTATTCAAGTGGAATCATTTCATTCTATTACGAGACACTTCCTTGTCCTGATATCCCTATTAGACTGATTCTGACATCACCCAAGACAGCGTGGACACTTCAGTTTTTTAAGAGTATTCTATTTTCTCCATTTGTAGGGGGTATCTTTCATTGATGTCTCATAACAAGGTAACAAATATCTCTCAAGGGGGAATGTCTAGTTCAAAGTCATAGTCACTATAGCTTGGTGGTACTCACTGGCTTTTCCTATAGGCTCCAGTTCAGCCTTATGTGTTTTCAATAAGCTCTCCTCCAGGCTTTATGTGCAGCTACCACACAGAGAATTTGTTTATGCCAGCAGCCCAGCTTTTATTTTACACTGTGGCATCAGGAATCTTACCTGTTCCTATTTAGCATACCCAATTAATACTGCATAAAGAGTAGATATCCATGCCTTGGAAAATCTTGTCCAGCTTGAACTCATATCTATTCCCACAAAACATTGAAGCAAATGTGCTGGTTTAAATGAGATGTCCCTCACAAGTCTTAGACACTTTAATACTTGGTCCCCAATTTGTGGCTGTTTAGGGAGGATTCAGAGATGTGACCTTGCTGAAGGAAGTATGTCACTGGTTGTGGGCTTTGAGGTGTCAAAAGACTCATTCTGTTTTCCCAATGTGTTCTCTGCCTCCTGCCTGCATCTAGAGATGTGAGATCTCAGCTGCTTCTGCCACTGTGCCTTTGCTCCTCACTTATGGACTCTCACCCTCTGGTACTATAAGTCCAATTACACACTTTCTTTTATAAGTTGCCTTGGTCATTGTGTCTTATCAAAACAACTGAAAAGTAACTAATACAGTAAATGAAATACAACTTCATCATATAAGGCTTGTTGACCTTCCACTTTTTTGTTTGTTTGTTTTGTATTTTGGGACAAAGTTTCTCTTTGTGTAGTTTTGGAGCCTGTCCTGGAACTCACTCTGTAGACCAGACTAACCTCAAACTCACAGAGCTCTGCTTGCCTGTGCCTCTACAGTGCTGGGACTAAAGGTGTGCACCACTACCACTGTAGCATGAATTCTGGCTAGAGATGCTGGAAATGCTAACACCTACTCTCTTTGGACCAGCGATACAGCTCTCCATTTCCTCTTATTTTCATCTTTATTAATATTTCCTTTATCAAATTTTTTCTTAATAACCATTTAAAATTTTTCACCTTCTTGGGATAAGCCTTTTGACAGTCCTCTGGCCTTTTCATGTTAGTTTTTAATTGACTTAATGTTTTCATTAGCCTCTCTAAGTTTTATGAGAGAAGGTAGAAAAAGTGCATCTTGAACTGTCTTTCCATTTTGCAGCAGCAAGGATTTAACTTAATGTATGTGCCCTTAACCATAGTATTTACCATGATGATAACAAGTGTATTCAGTGACTGAACTGTGTGCTGGCTAGTCTTATGTCAATTTGACACACAAACTAGAGTTATCAGAAGGAGAGAGCCTCAACTGAGAAAATGCCTCTGTAAGATCCAGCTGTAGGGCATTTTCTTAATTAGTGATTGATGGAGGTGGGTCAGCTCATGGTGGGTGGTGCCATCACTGGGCTGGTGGTTCTGGGTTCTATAAGAGATCAAGCTGAGCAAGTCACAGGAAGCAAGCCAGTAAGCAGCTCCCCTCCATAGCCTCTGTATCAGCTCCTGCCTTCAGCTTTCCACCCTATTTGAGTTCCTGTCCTGACTTTATTCTATGATGAACAGTGCTGTGGGGGGTGTAAGCCAAATAAACCCTTTCCTCCCAACTTGTCTTTTGGTCTTGGTGTTTCATCACAGCCACATAAAACCCTAAGACAAATATTTTAGTCATATAAAAGCTAGTCCCCAAACTACATATCTCAAGTATGGCATATATTTGCTGAATTTGTCTGAGATGATCTACATGCCATGTTAAAAAGCAAAATTACAACAAATATATTTTTTGCAGATTTTAATTGGTTTTATTTGCAAGTTCTTAAATCAGACATTAGTCTAGACCAAAATTGGTTCAGAATGTTCCTCTTCACCATTTAGGCAGGTTATATTTATAGTCAGAGGAATGGAAATAATATGCAGAAAATGGAAATGAGATACAGACACAGACCAGCTGTATCCAGCTTTCCTGTCTTATTGGAACATATTTTGAACCATGGGCCACTTGTGACCAAGGCTCGGTAAGTTCTTGTAAGAGTAGGTGACAATCTGTTTACATGATGCACTGTGCATAGAAAAGCTTTAAGTGCAAGTAAAATACCTAGAGAGTCTGCTTGCAACTAACCTTCACAAGGGGAGGTCTTATCTCACACTTTACAGTGACTTTGATGCAGTCTATTAGACTGGAGGTTCCGTGGGCATGGGAGGAGCAAATCCAGCCTTCAATGAGGTTAATCTAAAAGGAATACCGAGGCACAGGAAACATGAGAACAGAAAGTTTGTTAGAGCTAACATGAGGAGAGAGGGAAAAAATAGGGGAAAAAAAAAAAACGGCAGAGCTGGGGGAGATGGTTCCCTACAAAATCATGGGAACTGAGTTTGGATCCCTGGCACCCTAATATTATGGTGAACATCTGTAACCCTAGGGCTGGCAGATAGAAACAGGAGGATCCCTGGATCTTACTGGCCAACCAGTCCAGACAATTGGCAAGCTGAACACAGTGCCTAAAAAATTATAGCAGCTGCTGTTGTCATGTTAAATGGCCATGCTGTCAAATTACCTTCTTTCTGTATTAGTTACTTTCCTACCACTGCGATAAGACACCATGACCAAGGTAATTTATAGAAGAAAACATTTATTTGAGTTTATGATTCCAGTGGACCAGAGCACATGATAGTAGGGTGAAGGCATGGTGGCTTGCAGGAAGCTGGGGCTCACATCTTGAAGGGCATGCTCAAAGAGGAGAGACTTCTGGATATGGCGTGGCTGCTGCACACATCTACTTACAGTACCCGTGGACGCCTGCTCAAGACCAAGCCAATTAGAATTGCAGCATAAGTTATGGAGGGGCCGTAGGCCTTCACCCTTGGTAGAAGAGCTAGTAGCACTTGATGTGTGCTGAGGGAAAGAGACTCGTTTTCCTTTGGCCAAGAACATTGCCTGTGCCTCAGTGGGTAGCCCTATACCATGCACCAATGGGTCAATACAGAAAAAGAAGGCTGGCAGACTGAAAGGGCTGAGGGCGCTAGTCTGTATAAACAGGTGACATGACTGCTCCGTGGTATGGTTAAGGGAAAGATTTTTTTTAGATCTGAGAAAGAGAGCGAGAACAGCCAGAGGCATCTGGAAGAGTCCAGACGAGAGAAAGTAGTGGATTAAACATAGACAGCAGATTGAACCTGGCCATGAAAGAAGCAGGGGCCAGAGAGAGAAGAGGAGAGTGTAAAGCGCTCAGATGGAAGAGTATTCTGGCAATTGGGAACCAAGAAAGACCACACCTGCTGTCTACAGCCACGCTCCAGGGAAAGGTTTCCCCAATGTAACAACTCTGTGGGCCGGGGAGGAGGGTTTCCCCAGTAAAGATGTTTCAGTTCTGCTCAGGTGCTCCAGAGTGTAACAACTCTACTCTGAAATCGGAAGGTCAGGATGTGTTTCTTTGGCTGGCCCTTAAGAGGGAGTGAGGAAGAGAAAGAGAGAAAGAATAGCCAAAATCCCGGGGGGTTATAAGGAAAATGAGGGAGAGGAGCTTGTGAGCTGGGGGAGTTTAGGGGAGGGGAGGAGGTGGGAACAGATTCTAACATTGACTTTGGCATATATAACAGATATGCGAGGGAGCCTGGAAGCCAGCACGTGTTTGTATGCTAATAAGCACTCCAGATAGTAATCATTAGTCCCTTCTGCCTTTTGGGATTTGGGGGACATCAGTTTCCTTTTGAACCTGACTTAGTGTAATGGGGAGAAGTGATAAGTAGATATAATCATAATACATACATTATATTAATGTATAAGATTTTCAAGTAATACATAAAAATGTTATCTAAAAAGGTAGAAATTAGAGAGGAAGACACCTGACTTTGGCCGCTGGCCTCCACGTGAGTCAGCACACACATCGAAATGAAGGAACACAGTACACAAAGCCAAGTCAAGGAAGGAGCAGGTTGGCAAGAAGCTGAGCACTGGTTGGATGAAGTGGAAGCAAAGATAACTGCACAGAGAGCCAACCCATAGTAATCTTGCCAATTTTAGAACTGACTGAGGGTCAGACTGAGGGAGGTGATTAGATGAGGTTCAAGAGTATGAAGTCGGAAAACTAAGGGTGTAACAGAACTGGGGGGCTGGGTTGTGTAGGAGTTTCCTCTGAGATCATAAACCTTCCATCGAGGTAGAGAGCTTGTAAGACCCAGGATGTGAAAGGGGCGGGGGGAACTGCAGTGGAAGCATCCTGAAGGGCTGAAGGGGACGCTCCTTAAGTTCAAGAAGTAAATAGTTCAAAAGCTTCTCAAGAGTGCGGTGTCGCAGCCTAATCCTTCCCCCGCTTCCTCTTCTTGCTCCCCCTGCTCATCCTCCTGCCCCCCCCCCCCAACAGGGTCTTACTCATCTCAGTCTTGCTTTCAACTCCTTGAATTTTGGCTCTTCCTGCCTCTGAGATAACAGGTGTGTGCCACTATACCCCACTTTATGCAGTCCTGAAAATGGATTCCAGGGTCTTGTGCATGTTAGATAAGCTATATGCCTCCCCAGCCCAATTTTTAAAGAATGATTTTTTAAAATCATGATTATTATTTATGTATGTGCATGTGTGTATCTGTATCACTGTGTGTGTGGGGGCATTCATAGGCTTGGAGAGCTCCTCAAATCCCCTGGAACTAGACTTCCAGGCAGTGCATCTAATGTGAGTGCCAGAAACCAAATTCTGGTCCTCTGGAAGATCAGCAAGGCTCTCAGCCACTGAGCCATCTCTGCAGCATCCCTAAATTTGAATGATTTTAGCTCACCATCATCGCACAAATCCTATCTGTACCAGTCATTTTTGAATGCGAAAAAACTCAACTGACAAGATTTGTTTGATGGAATACTTTCTACATATTAGAAAACCAAAAGCTAGAAATTACAAAATCATTTTTGTTTATATTTGAAAGAGTAATATCTACAGTAATGTACAACGTTATTAACCACAAAGAAACAAGTCTTTTTTCCCCGTCCCCCCCCCCCAGCAAAGCTTCACAAATAGGACTTTTTTTGCCATCAGTAAGAAAAGTCTGGATTTCACCCAGATCCTTGGTCTGGTGCTTTGTCTCTATCTGCTCCTTTAGCTTTGGCCTCCATCTCATCACCAGTAGCCTTCCCAGAACTTATGTGTTCACCATGGAGCTCCATGAGTTTCCCAAATTCAAACTTGGGTTTGCATTTTTACTTTTCTAACAATGTGAAGAGGATAAATGGGCTGGCAAGCCTTTTTTCTTTTATGTCTTTCCCCGTGATGTCTTTGATCACATTATGTTTATTGATTGATTGGTTGATTGATTGTGTTTCACTATATAGCTCTGGCTATCTGGGAACTTCCTAATGTAGACCAGGATGGCCTTTAACTCTGAAGATCTGCCTGCCTCTGCCTCCCAAGTGCTGGGATTAAAGCCACATGCCACTGCCACTTGGCCATCTTGGATTTTTCTAAATGCAACTTTGATATTTTGTAGATCAGTAAGGTTTATGACATACACATAACCCTCAAGGCCATCACACACCATTTTGGTTTCTGGAGTCCTTGTGACTAGTGTTTTCCAAATGTTTCTAATACTGAACGTAGCTGGGACTTTCACATCAAACTAATCTTTTTTAGAAAATGGATCAGTTGGGGGGCTGGAGAGATGGCTCAGAGGTTAAGAGTACTGATTGCTCTTCCAGAAGTCCTGAGTTCAATTCCCAGCAACCACATGGTGGCTCACAACCATCTATAGTGAGATCTGGTACCCTCTTCTGTACACTGTATATATGATAAATAAATAAATATTTTTTAAAAAAGAAAATGGATCAGTTGGATGTGGTGGGTCTCTGTGAGTTCCAAATCAATCTGGTTTACTTAAGGGATTCCTGGACTGCCAAGGATACATAACGAGACTCTTTCTTGAGAGAGAGAGAGAGAGAGAGAGAGAGAGAGAGAGAGAGAGAGAGAGGCCAGGCAGATTTGGTGGCTCACACCTTTAATCTCAACACTCAAGAGGCAGAACAAGTCATTTCTGGGGGCTAGCCTAGACTATACAGTGAGTTCCAGGACAGCCTAGGGCTGTACAGAGAAACCCTGTCCTGGGAAAAAAAAAAAAAGAAGGAAGAAAAGAAAGAAAGAAAGAAAGAAAATGGATTAGCCATTTTCTTTTTTGACTCTCTTCTTATCACCTTTTGTCACTTATTCTTGCTGACTGACATGGTGTCACTCAGAGAGTCAAAAGGGCTTTCTCTTTTTGTTTTTGACATGCAGTCCTCTATGGAGCCTTGGTTGGCCTGGAATTTGCTATATATACAAGGTTGATCTTGGAATTGTGGTCCTCTTGCCTCTGCCTTCCAGGAACTAGACATGCAGGTATGTGCAACTAACCCAGGCTCCAAAATAAAAACTTTAATTTACTCTTTTGGCCTTTTCGACACATGCTAGTTCATAACTTTAATAAAATGCATTAACAAATGTTAGCTAGAAACTGTGACATTTGGGCCATGTAAAACGCCATTCCACATCTCCAGGGGAAAGAAACTCAATATTGATTCATCCTCTCCAAAGCCTATCTCACTAGCCCATCTCATTCACCCTGTTTAATTCCTTTAAGCTGAATATTTTGTGTATAAGAGAAGCACCAATTATTTTAGTTGTCCTGGGAATATAAAAAGGAGCTACAAGACCAGACAAAAGTTCACTGTGGTAAAATACAAGACAAACTCCACTCAGGTTTGTGGCTAGAATTATTTTTTTTTTCAGCTGAATGGGTGATAAATCTTCAATTGCCTACTTCCTGAAGCCACTTTGAATTATAGGTCTCTTTGGACCTTCCTATAGTTTTAACCTAACTTGGTTATTTCAGAGAATGATGTATCTCACATACAGCAAAAAAAGATCTAGCAGAAGATATCTTCAGTTAGCAGTGAAGCATGGGTAGTGGATGAGCCCCAGGCTATTCCAGTCTTTTGTCTACCTTTCATTTTTAATTTTGTTTTATTTTCTTAAGCCAAGTTTTCCAAGAAAACAAAAACAAAACCTGCTGGTTTTCTGTTGAAGAATTGTTACATTTGCATTATGTCTAGCTTCTTTTTAAAATTATGTTTATTTATTTATCCTGTGTGTGTGTATGTGTGTGCCACATGCTTGTCACAGAGCCAGTATGGGTGTCAGAGGATAATTTCAGGGCGTTGGTTCTCTCCCTCTGCTATATGAGTTTTGGGGATGGCATTGAGGGTGTCAGCCTTGTTCGAAGGCACCTTCATCCTCTAAGTCACCTTGCTAGCTTCTTAAAAACAGACCAAACTCAGGACAGCCAGAGCTACACAGAAAAACCCTGTATCAGAATAACAAACCAACCAACAAACGTGGACTGGGAGATAAATGAAATCCTTGCTAGCAAGCCAGGGGGACCTGAGTTTTGATCTCCAGGACACATGGAAAAGCCTCTAATTGTAATTAGATGACAAGGTGACATCTATTTATAATTCCAGTGACAGAAGGCGGGGGAAAATGAGAACAGGAGGATCCTTGGGCTTGCCGGGCAGCCAAGCTAGCCAAAACAATGGGCTCCAGGGTCAATGAGAGACCATGTCTTAAAACCAAAGTGGAGAGTGGTAGAGGCAGACATGTAATGTGACTTCTGACCTCCACACATGCACTCATGGGCAAGCACACCTGCAAATACATTTGCACAAACATGCATAACACACACACACACAGACAATAAGCTAATAAATACAAAAATAATCCTATTGATGAGTGAAACAACAGCTGTGGAGATGTTTGTCTCATAAACTACTTACACGGTACAAAGAGCAAAGTCCTCCCTGAGTGGTGAGGAAAATGTGGTACCACGAAGAGTATAATGGATAGTCTTCACTTGGCTACATCTGGAATTAACTAAAACCTAAGATACTGTGAGGGATTTTTTTTTTTATTTACTTTTATTTTGTTTTTCGAGACAGGGTTTCATTGTATAACAAGTCCTGGCTGTCCTGGAACTTGCTTTGTAGACCAAGATGGCCACAACCTCACCTGTCTCTGCCTCCTAAGTACTGAGATTAAAGGTGTGGGTCACCACTCTTTGGCTTTAACATGGTGTTATTAAAAATGTTATTTCAGGATTTTATTTTGAGACAGGGTCTCATAAATCTCAGACTGGCCTCAATCTCTCTATGTAGCTGACGATAGTCTTGAATTTCTGTTCCATCTGCCTCCACCTAGTGCAGGTACAAGCACAAAGCACCAAAGACAACTTTATGCAGTACTGGGGATAAAACCCAAGGCTTTGTGTGTGGGGTCCCATCTGACCTTTCCAATCATCCTGATATAGGGGAGTGAGAGTTAAGAAAACCCAGAGATAGAGGAATAGATGGAGACAGAAAAATAGAGTTGAGAAGACTCTCAGTTAATACCAAAGCAGCCCCGAGTTTATTTCTTGGGGCCTTTTTATACAGAAGCAAGGAGGCAAGAAGACGACACCCCTCCCCCAAAGGACACCACAGTTCAAGGTACAGACAATTGTAACTCTGACCTTAAGGAAAGATGGAAACAAGCCACGAGCTGGAATCATTGTGGGCTCCCACATTTTTGCATGCTAGGTAAGTACTTTACCAACTGAGTTATAGTCCTAGTCTTGACACTAGTTTTTAATTTGTCTGCTTTGTTTTTGAGACAAAGTCTTGATATGCAAAAGATTCACCTCCTTCTCAGCCTCCAGAGTGCTGGGATTACATGTGTACATCACCATGTCCAGCTGCAGAATGATATTCTTTACCCGAAATGAAAAACATTGGTAAAAAGAATAAAGCTCCATATGGCATATTACAATGGATAACACTGACCATGGAATATACATTTATTAATAAATAGATGCTCCCTGATTTATCAGGTTACATCAACAAGTCCATAGAACTTAAAAATATTATGAGTTGAAAACACAGTTAATCTTTCTTTTTTTAACTATTTAACTTGTTTTAATGTTTCTTCACAAATGGTAAAAATAGCAAAGTATAGACAAGGAATAATCATAATATTGTGGTCAATATTATAAATATGGAATTATAAATTTAAAGCATTTTCTAGTTAAAAAAATAAATCTGGTCATCAATGCAGCTCTTCTGGTCTCTATGTTCTGGACAATGCTTGTCTTTATCCATTTTCCCAGGTCCTCCACATCTGCGTCTTCTTCCTTTCTCTCATTTGTTCCATCAGTGGTCCAGGAGGCCCCAAGAACTACTTCATCTTTCTCCACTAAAGCCACCTCCATCCATTCCACAGCCACCTTGGAAGCCACCTCTGTCTCCACCTTGGCTACCTCTGAAGATTCCTCGAACCGCCGTGGTGCATAAGTCCACCTCTCCCTCCCTGCATGCCTCCGGGGCTGCCTCAACCATCATCACCCCCGTGGGATGGGAAGGGTTATAGAAGGAAATGTTGTGCAAGTCCTAATTGATTATATGATAAAACCTGAGCCAGGTATTGGGGCAAATGCTAAAAGATCAGAGAGACAGAGAAACAAGCCACACCACTTCTCACCTTACCAGCTCCTCAGCCAAAAGGGGTAGATCCTGTCTAAAGGAATTCTCAGACTGAATGAGGAAGCAAAGGCAACAGCAAAGCTGAAATGGAAGGGGGTGAACTCCTGCCTCCCCCCTCATATTCCTTTCTCTGCCCAGCCATAGCCCTCTCTGTCTCTAACTTCCTATTGCCGGGATTAAAGGTGTAGTAGTGCTTCCAAAGTTCTGAGAGCAAAGGCCTGGGATCTCAAGGGCTGGGATTAAAGGTGTGAGTCACTACTGCCTGGCTCTGTTTCTCTTTTGGACTGGATGGATTAATCTCATGTAGCCCAGTGTGGTCTTCTGGATGTATGTGAGGTTTTTTAAAATATTTATTTATTTATTATATATACAGTAAGCAGAAGAGGGTACCAGATCTCATTATAGATGGTTGTGAACCACCATGTGGTTGCTGGGAATTGAACTCAGGATCTCTGGAAGAAAAGTCAGTGCTCTTAATCTCTGAGCCATCTCTCCAGCCCAACTTCTGTGAGTTTAAGGCCAGCCTGGACTACACCAATTAATCCAGTCCAAAAGAGAAATAGAGCCTTTAATCTTAATATTGAGGAGGCAGAGGTAGGTGGATCTCTTTGAGTTCTAGACCAGTATTGTCTACAAAGAGAGTTGCTGGATGGCCAGGGCTACACAGAGAAACACAATCTCAAATAAAAAACAAACAATATAACAGAAAGAAGAAAAGAAAGAAAAAAAAGGAAGGAAGGAAGAAAAAGAAAAATCCTTATGTAGGCTGGTTTGAACTGTAATCCAAGAATTTTGGTGACAAAGCCGGGGCATTGTCTGTGACCTTGAGGCTGTCCATGAGTATGTAGCCAGACTCTGTCTCCAACAAAGCAAAAGAAACAAAACAACCGCCAACAACAATAACAGCACAAACCAAGCAAGCAAGCACGCAAACCCACAGATTCCTCTAAACAAGCAAACACAAACGATGGGGAAAAAATTGGAAAGTCTACATTAGATGGCAGGAACCATGCATAGAATTTATTTTCGAAAAGCAAGACTTTCAGGAAGTTACTCAAGAACTAAAGTTTTAAAGTTCCTGAAGTGTTTTCCATAGCAACCAGGAACCAACAGGTGACATCACAATGGCTAACATTATTACTGTTCACTCATAACACCACTTTTCCTCCCAAACTTCACGATCCCTGTAGATGTATAGAGCTGGGTAAATAGCTCTGGCTAATTAAATGTGATCAGTGGTCTGCTCCCCTTCCAAATTAAGGCTTTGGAAGTACCTGGTTATTCCTCAGTTATTTTCATCGTCTATAGAGAAAGAGTTACCGTGATGGCTATTTTTTTTATTGCCAACATGACAACATATGAAATTAATTAAAACCAAAATTGGAGGGGCACATTCGAGAAGAAATTTGCTTAATTTGAAGTGGGAGGATCCATTTTTAATCTGGATCTTTGAGCTGGGAAGACCCACCCCCAATCTGGGCCACGCCTTCTGCTGGCTGCCTATATAAGGACAGGGAAGAAGGAAGGCTCTTGTTCCTTTTCCTGCCTGCTCTGGCATAGATAGCAGTCCATTCCTTCCCTGTAGAGCCCAGTTCTTCAGGATTCCTGTGTGTACAGAAGACCAGCTGAGACATCGCACCTTGTGGACTGAACAACTACTGGATCCTTGGACCTTCCATTCAAAGGCAGCCTTGCTGAATTAGCTGAACCTCAGCCTGTAAGTCACTCCATACATTCTCTTGATATCTAGAGATTCAATCTATGAATTTTGCAACTGTAGAGATCACTGACTAATACAAGGTGAAATGGCTAGGAGATGATGGCATGCTTGTCAATCTGGTTCCTAGAGAGATTGGAACAGTGTGTCTGATCTTCACTAAACACCAAGGATGAGGAGGCAATAAACTTTTGATGTGTTAAAGCTGAGGGCTCTAGAGATGTTTGTTACTAGATGCCAGAATGTAACCTTTGCTGTTTAATCCAGTCTGGGAGGATTCATACCAACTTCTGTTGAAACGAAGACATAAAATAGTTGAAAGAAGTTACACTAATTTGTCAAAAGTCTTTCCATTACAGGATTTTAACATTTAAAATAACTTTTAATCTAAATATCACATAAGTTTTCTATTTTTAAAACAACACTACTGTAAGTCTTTAAGTATATTAAATTCACCCGTAAAGTTTCTGTACTTTCTATAAATGATCACTTTCCTTAACATTAATGGATTTGCAAAATCTAATCACACATCATGATTTCCAAAAGCATCTGAATTAGAGCAAAAGCTCTAAATTATGAACATTCTTCATAGAGCAGCAGAGAGAGCATCAGTCATTATTCTGGCTTTTATTCACATCTCAGGAAAGCTTAACCTTGAAGGGCATTTTAAAGTCAGAGAATTGCTAGAATGGACAATAACTGTGGTGGCTAAACTTCATTTTTTAACCTGACCACATCTGGAATCAACAAAAACCCAAACAGCTGACCAAATATGTTAAATATTGTCTTGATTGAATCATTTGAGGCAAGAAGACCCACTCTAAATCTGGGCCACACTTGGTGTGGAAGGATGAGCAAGTAGGAAGCTTTGCTTTTTCCTGTCTCCCCTCACTCCCACAAGTTTATTTATCTTGCTGCCGAAGCATTACTTTGCTAATATTAAAATCAACTTCTCTGGCAGTCAGACGGAAGATCAGCTGAGACATCCAGCCTTCAGGACTGAGCTACAAGATTCTTGGCCTTTCAGTTTGGAGACAGTCTCATTGTTGGAGTAGCTGGATCACCACCTGTAAGCCACTCTAATAAATCCCCCTTTAACATATATAACATGTCTATTCTATACATAAATAACATATATATTCATTCTATTAGTTCTGTTCCTGTAGAAAACCCTGAATAATACTATCAGTAAGAGAATTTTAAGCCACAGAAAATGAATGCCATAATGTTACTGGAAGCTATAAACTAGCTTGTCCGATTTCCACTGCAGTCTATTCTCTCAGGTGTCGAGTGCCTTCCCATCTATCATCTGTTATTCTTTGTTATTTTTTTCAATGCAATGTGGTGATATGTTATATATTTAATAAAGCCAGTCTGGAATATCAGAGAACAGATCCACCCACAGTCAATCCAGGAGATTCAGAGAGTGGTAACTCACTCCTTTAATCTCAGCACGGGGTAAAACCGGAGTAGTGACCTATGCCTTTAATCCCAGGACTTCAGAGACAAAGATCTTTCCATGTGTCTGGGAGTTCTGGGATTAAAGGCGTGAGTCACCACTGTCTGACCCTCCTGGATTGACTGTGGGTGGATCTGTTCTTTCACATTCCAGACATGTCATCACAATGCAACATTTTGAAGTTAAAAGAACTATTTTACTTGTTATTTCTTTAGTTCAAAATTTAAATGCAGGAGTTACTGAATTTCTTGCAGGCTAGGTGGTTTTGTTTTAGGTAAGGATGACTATCTGCAGCTACTTAAATTCTCAAGTTCAAGTTCAGAAGGTGATAATCGTCCTGAAAGAGTCAAGAAGGATGACATATACAGTAGCAAATACAGCAGCAAAGGGAATCAGTAGGAACATACTAATGGGCGCCTGACCATACACTTCCAGAGTTGAAGGTCACTTTCCTTAGATTATGCGGGTTTACACAGCAAGGATGAAGTGTCTATTAGTCTAGAAGGCAGGGGAGCCAAAGTCCGGAAAGTTCTGCGGCTGAAATCCTGACGATTTCTAGTGCTGGGATGTAAAGGAGGACGAAGTCAGGGGCTAAAAGTCCAAGTTTAAAGCTCAGCAGCGGGCGGGAAGGCGCAACCTGTGGGCCCAGGCAGGCACAGAAATGCTCCGCGGGGATGGGAATGCAGACAGAAAGCACACGTCCAAGTCTGCAGGCTTTGGCTGGGGGCTGCGCCGGCGCGGGGGGGGGTTGGGGGGGGCTGTCGTGGCGTGGCCGCAGGCGGGGGCGTGGCCAGGCTTGCGGGCGTGGCCAGGAGGCGCCTGGCGGTCGTGGCACGCCCCCTCCCCTACGCCGGGGGCCTCCCCGCGCTGTGCACGTCCGCGTCCCGCGCCTCCGCCTCCTCCTCCTCCTCCGCGCTCGCTCCTTCCCGCCCTCCCCGCAGCTCTGGCCGAGCCGGCTTCCCCCCACCCCAGTCTCTCATGAATATTGAGCGGCCCCTGTTGTATTTCCCGAACTCCATTGCGGAAGCCAAGGCTCGCCATATTGTGCGGCGGCGGCGGCGGCGCCGGCGGTTGATCTCGAGTCTCGCTCCGGCCAGCGGAGCCCCGGGCTGGGGCTGGAGCCGGTGAGCGAGACGAGCGGGACAGGGAAGGGTTATAAGGGCGGTGGGCTCAGGGAAAGGGACGCGAGCGTGGGTGGAGGCCCGAGCGGCGGCGGGGCTGGGGGTGTGTGTGTCCGCGGGCCGCGAGGGGCCGGGAGGCGATGGCGCCGCCGCCCCCGGTCTCTCGCTCGGCTGTTCGCGGCCCGCCCGGGAGGGCTTATTGTTCGCGACCTGGCGAACGAGGCGGCGGTTCCCGGAGCGCATCCGCGCCGTCTTCGCCTTCGGGCAGCCGGGGCCTCTCGGGCGGCTCCGGAGTGATACGCGAACTTCCCCCCGGGTTCCCCCGCGGGACCGGGGCGGGGCGCATGGGGCCGACGGCCCTCCTCCTTTCGGTACGTGGGATCGGGGTGGCCTAGGGACCCCCATCCCAGCCCCACATTCCGGGAGAGCCGCCCCCCTGCTCCGGAGGATCTGTTGCTACTGCCTTTGAGAGCCGCGGGCTCACCCCCGAGGCGACATTGGGGGAGGGGGCGACTGGGTCTGCTCTGGCAGCTTGGCGTTTTTGAACCCGGGACGTTTGTGCGGAAATCCTTAATTCCCTGTCGACTCCTCAGCCTTGGTCCCAGTTGTTAGGATCATTTCCCTGCTACATAAGTCGCCTTCGTACTGGCAGAGATACTGTTTTTTTTTTTGTTTTTTGTTTTTTTTTTTTTTAAATCGGTCTTGCAAACTTTAAGGTTCATTCCGATTATTTTACCGACTAAAACAAATAACCGGTTCTTGTCCCCAAAGCCCCTTTGGGTGTCTTTTAAGAGACTGTCGGAAGTTTGTATGCCTTTGTAACGTGTTGTGAAAATGTCAAGACTTCTGTTGCTGTGCGTGAAGAATTTTTGATGTGCATTAAGCATTTTTAGTAGCATGCGGTTCTTTTGAAAAAAAAAAAAAGGCATAGTGTCAGTAATTTAAACTGATCATTTGATTAAAAGCACCATAAGCCATTTACATTAAATAATTTATTTTCAGTAGTTTTTAGATGATCAGCTGAGTGCTTAGAGGGCTTGGAGCTAATGTTTTAAATTATTTTTAATTGCTGAATATTTTAGATTGATGTTAGGTCTTGGGATTTTTTTTTTCTGACAGCAACCCATTCTGTATAGTCCAGACAAGCTGGCTTCATACTCCTTATGTAGTTTAAGGCAATCCTCCTGCTTCAGCTTCCTGAGTGTTGAGATCACAGACATTAAACACCACAACTGTTTTACATGTTGTTTGTAAATTGGAATTTGATCCTTTGATTTATAAAGTACTTAATTGGTAAATGACGGCAATATTACTGATGTATATACCTCTGAATTTTCTACTTGTCACAATCAACAGGTATTAAAAATCTTTGATGGTACACCTAATCCACTATTTAGTAAAACAACTGGAAATTGTAACATTTCAGTTTCTAGAGATACCATAGCAAATACTGCTTTTTAGTTTCTCCAAGTATTCTTCAGTAATTTCTCTAAATCACCCGTGTGGAATGCACACTTGATATTAGGTATAGTTGAAGACTAAAAGGGAGACTTATATTGAAGACACAGAGGGAGACAGGATGATCAGGAGTTCAAGGTCATCCCTGGCTACATAAAGCCCAGTGTGGACTCTGTCAGACTGCCTCAAACAAGCAAAAACCAAACCTCTAAAAGGAGATGCTAGAAAGATAATTGGCTGAGTCCTGCTAGTCTTTATATTTGAAAAATAAGATAATGGTCCTTAAATGTGCTGCACAGAAAGCCTCAAATTAGAACAAGTATTATAGCAGACGGTCTAGGAATTTAGTGGGCTTTGTTATTTACCTCTTTGTTGTAGTTTTCTGTGGATCATTCAAGACAGTAACCTGGTAGAGTGTATAGAAAGAAATGCTGACCAAATCAGTAAGTCTGTATGGAGTCCCATTAATCTGTCACTGTCACCGGTTTTAGGTTTCTGATGTCTTCAATCTGGTTTACTCATGATTGTGTTCATATTATGCAGTTTTGGAAAAATCTAACCAGTGATATATAACCAGATGTTTCAGGGGCAGTCTAATTTCTATTCATTAGCAAAGAAACATAAGTCCTATCGAGAGAAATGAGTTCACATTAAAATGTACTTTGTTAAGTGGGCAGTGGCACAATCCTTTAATTGCAGGACTCAGGAGGCAGGGACAGGTAGGTGGATATCTGAGTTCAAGGCCAGCCTGGTCTTCTGAGGGGTTCTGGGACAGTCATGGATAGACAAGAGAACCCCTCCACCCCCAATGTACTTTGTTTCTAGTATGACTTAAAAAGACCTCATAATTTTTGAAATGAGTCTAATTTTCTCTGGAGTCTAGAGAAATGAAAAAATGTATCATAGTTTTAGGTGGGAATTTGTTCTGTAACCTAGGATTTCGTGGACTCCTGGAAGTCCTGCTGGGATTATAGATATGAGCACTATAGGTATTTTATAGGTATATGCCCCTAGCATAATACTTTCTGGGCCTCTCAACGGTACTTTCTTCCGAAGCTAGCTTTACCAGTTATATACCCAGCTCCAGTTTGTAATCTAAAGAGGAAAAAATACTTGAGGTTGTAGACACTCTGCGAACACACAAACATGCTCCTGATTTTTAATTAGTGTTATATATCATGAAAGATAAACACTATCAGCCATCAGTTGCTTGATTTCTTGCATTTATTTGTGTGAAATTTTAGTAGCTTATACACCATTAACTTGCATTTGAGTAGTAGTATAAAGGTACCTTAGCACTTAGTGCATTTCCTAAAGGTCTAAAGGCCTTTATTCCCAGCATTCATAATGTTCAACTTGCTGCCTGGGCCACATAGATTCCAGGATAGCTAAGAATGAGACCCAACAAGTTTGTAGATGACAGCATCTTGTCACAGTGTCAAAAGGTTGGACCTCAGTTGGATGTGGTGGCATATGCCTTTAATTCTAACACTTAAGCAGTCTCTGAGTTCCAGACCAGCCTGGACTACATACTGAGACCCAGTCCACCAAAGGGGAAAAAAATTGGATACTCAAGAACCTGTATTCTGTGGGTCTTTGGTATTTCGTAGGCTGGTATGTGGAGGGGGAGTAAGTATAGTTTGGTTTCGCATAGATATTTTGAATTGGTGATGAGAGCCAGGGTATTTAATTAGAAATAGTTTAATTAGAAACTAGCTGTACTTTGTTCAGAGGCAGGAGCTAGCTAGGTAATGAGTCCCTTGACTGTAGATGCTAAGAAGGTGGGTGGCCCATTACCGATTTGTTCTGTGAAACTCCAGCAGAACTTGCCATGTCCTCCATTCTTTTTTAAAGCTTTGTGGGTGTTTGGCCGCTGGAGTGGATTGATGTGGATGGGGCTAGTAGTATGTATGTCCTACTGGATGTTGAGTTGCTTTGTACCATCAGCAGTTCCAAGAAAGATTCCTGTTGTCTTCACACTTTTTTGAGAATGAATTGCTTCTACCCCTTTTATTAAAATTTTTTTTTAAAGATTTATTTATTTATTATGCATACAGTTTTGCAGAAGAGGGCACCAGACCTCATCATAGATGGTTGTGAGCCACCATGTGGTTTTGCTGGGAATTGAACTCAGGTCCTCTGGAAGAACAGCACTGGAAGGCAGTGCTCTTAACCTCTGAGCCATCTCTCCAGCCCCCCTTTTATTAAAATTTAAAAAGTTAGTTTATGTGTTTTAAATACATTAGTGAAAGGTGACTTTAAAAGTTAACTTCAGATTGAAATGTCTAGTGAAAGTGTGCTAAAGAAGTGAGGTAACAGGCAGATTAAAAAGTCTCATGAATTTCTCTCCTTTGCTTGCTCTCAGCAGCAGTGTTGCTTTTGGGCCCTTCTGAAAGAAGCTTTTTTTCTATGTTGTAGAGTGGAATTGTGTTTTTATTTTTATTATATATTTATTATATATATGAAGCAGGGTCTCACTATGTAGTCTTGGCTGGCCTGGAACTTAAAACAGATTCATTTGCCTCTGCCTCCTGAGTGCTGGGCCACCATGCCCAGCCTAGTGGTGGTGATGTTTTTATTTTTGTTTTTAATAAAGAAGTTAGAATTCTAAGTCAGTGTGTAAAATGTAAAAATTTTTAGAGTCAGGAGTATAGTTAAGTGGTGGGGATTGTGTTTAGCATGTGCAGGACCCAGATTAAGTCCCCAGCGCTATAAAAACTTCCTTGAAAGTGACCAGTAAGTTCATTCCTGTGTTAATGCTGGAATGGATCTTTCCTTGAACACTAGATATGGGGGCATATCTGGACAAGAATGGCAGCAAAATACAAAACAGAAGGCTCACATGTAGCAGGCTTATCTCACACTTAGACGGAAAACAATGGGGGATAGATCAACTCTACCTTGTCAGCTGTCTTTGACTATGCACAGTAGTAAAAAGAGGGGGGTGAATATGTTTGAACTATCCTGCACTATTTAAATTACTTTTTGTTTTATATTCCAAAACTGGATAGCTTGGATCACAAAAACAAAAGTTTAGTGACTTTTATGCTTCATCTTAACAGAAGCAAATGGACAGCAGTTAGACTCACTGGGTCTAGGGGGCTGGAGAGGCTCAGCAGTTAAGAGCACTGGCTTCTCTTTCAGAGGACTACAGTTGGATTTCCAGACTACAAGGGTGGATCACAACAGGGGGTAGCTCCATTTCCAGTAGAATTGGCGCCAGCACTGCATGCATATATATATACACCCAGACATGTAGGGAATATCTATATATACAGTTAAAAAAAAAAAAAAAAAAAAACACTGTCTGACAGTATACTAAGTCCCAGTAAAGGAAACCAACTTCAGTAAGAACAGCATATTTAATATTAGGAAGTTGGTTAGATGGATATAAAAGCAAAAAGAAAATGCTAACAGTAGTAACCTTATGAGGTCTGAGAAGAGGGGCTATGGAGCTGGTGCTAGATTTTGTAGAGATCAGTTCTGGAAGTGCCTAGACAGGAGCCCATCACCTGGCTAGGGACTGGCTACAGTTTCAACTTATCAGCAACTTAAAGAGGCCCATCTTTTTGTTTTCCAATCACTATTCTACTTTTAGTAGCAAAACCTAACAGCAACCTAACCGATAGAATGAATGAATAATCATGAAGTTTGGGTGAATTATTTTACTCTGTCACCGTAGGCTGTAGTTTATAGGAGAGTGACTTTAGAACTGAGAGACAGTGAATGAAAGACCTGCACAAATGGTACATGATAAAATGCACTAATTTTAATAGGGAACTGTGCGCTTATCTTCCCTTTGAAAAAAACGTTCATCATTTTCTATTGTGTCAGACCATTTTGCTAGGAATTAGAAATAGAAAAATACATTAAAGGTCCCATTCTCAACCAGTGCAGCTTAAGTGGGCATGACAAACTACTGTACAATGTGTTAAATGCAGTTACAGATGAGTGATGTGTTTTGGGAGCCCAAAGAACATAGCAACAGCCAGCTCTCTGGTCCTCTGCTTAGCTAAGCTTAATGGCTAGTATTGTGTTTATCTTACATTCTGATCAAATTCACCTCTGTGTGTGTGTGTCCATCATCTATGAAAGCTGGTTTTTTTTTTTTTTTTTTTTTTTTGTGAGCAATCTCAGTTCTGTCACATAATTATTAAGTATTTTGTGCTTTGTTCATAGAAATTATAACTCTTATTTCCTTGTACTTTAAGTCTTGTACTGTGTATATAGATGTTTGGGTAATTAATTTTTTTAGTGAATAATGGTGCAGACATCTTCTCTCCTTCCAGGGTCATTCAAAAATAGTCTGGGTAGTTAGTTTTTCTGGATATGAGTTCACTTTTGTTAATTGAAACAGTCATAGCATCAGGGAATGATAGAAAAGCAACTTTAGATTTCTGCTTGGCTATATTTCAGAACCAGGAGCAGTTTTTTAATGTCCTCCCCCAGACATTCTTGCCTCTTTCTTAATACTGTTTCTGGAAGAGGAAACAAGTTCATTTGTTTTGACATTTTTTTTTTTTTTAAATCAACTCTGTCCTCTCATTGTATTGATGACTGTTACTATTAGTTAGCTATTGTGAAATGTATAGCTCCTGTATAGTACTTTGCTTTAACTTTCTGCCTGTTTCACCCACCACACACAAACCATGTTGACTTAAAACTGTTTACTTTTTAAAAGACATGTATTCTCCATGCCAATAATTGCATTATACTCAGTATTTACCCTGTTTTCTATGCAGAATTTAATTTATGAGGGCTATCTTGGAACTCAGTCAAATGTCTTCTAGAAGGCTTACTCTGTGTTACTGAGAGGGTAGTGTGTGTAGTAGTAGAAGAGAGCTTCAGATGTGGACTTGAATTATTATAGGTCTAGGAGTTATAGCTCAGTAGTGCTAGCCTCATTTGCATGAGGCCCTAGGCTCAATCTCCAGCCACACTTATAACAGATGTTGAAGGGAGAGATTTACTTGGTTTCTAGGTCTAGCTCCAACCACAAAGCAGATCTTGGGTTTCTTGAGTATGTTTGTGTATTCATGTGTCTATATGCCAGCTCATTTGACCTGATGAACTATTTGTAGAAATAATAAGAGGTAAATGACATTTTTACAAACTGTTAACAATTGTAAGCAAGGATATATGTGAAGAAAGAAAAAGAAATCCATTTATCTGTGGCTTCCTATCCTGGTGATAGCTTTATGACTTGACTAATTTGAAGCTTTTAGATTTCCATATTTGACAGACAGTTGTAAAGGTAGAACAAGAAGAGGAGAAATGGATGTACTGTGTTGATCGTGTCTTTTTTTTTCCTCCCAGAAATGAGGGTTCTTCCTTTTCATCAGATTTTTAGTGTGTGTTTATGTGGGGAGCTACAGATTCAGAAAACATTAACAATAATGGATTTATAGTTTTTTTTTTTTTTTAAAAGCTTCGGAGGGAGATGATGGTGGTAATTTTATTGAGGAATGCTGAGGCAGAAATATCTTCATTTTCAGCCACCATTATCCCTGCCCTACCCCCACAGAGTTGAAGCGTGAAGTGTCCCAAAGACCATGCTACTGGTTAATATAACCTCCCCCCACCTCTTGATTGTCCAGAAATAATAGGTCCACTTTTACTTTTTTTCTTTTAAGTAGTCTCACCAAATTGCTCAGGTTAGCTTTGAACTCACCTTGAATTCAGGCAAGCCTGAGTTCTGGGATTACAGGTCTGTGCACTAGGCCTGGCCCTAGTTTTGTTTATGAGAGAATGGATTGCTACCATTAGAGACATGGATTTTTCAAGATTTACTTTTTATGTATGTAATTGGTTTCGTCTACATTTAAGTATGTGTATCATGTGCATGCCTAGTGTTTATGGAGATCTCTTGGAACTGGAGTTATATAGATAGTTGTCAGCTGCTGTGTGGGTTCTGGGAACTTAACCTGAGTTAGGTGCTCTTCACTGCGGAGACATTGTTTTAGCTATACATTTTTTCATTATGGTATTATTGTTTATGGTATTAAGTGTTTTCTCTTTTAAAGTTTTGTTTGCTTATGGTTTGCTAGTTTTTGAGAAAGAGCCTCTCTATGTAGACTTCCTGACTGTCCTGGACTTGCTCTGTAAAGCATCTGGCCTTTCTGCCTCCTGGGTGCTGGTCTTAAAGATGTGTATTACCACACCTAACTTTAAGATCTCTGTCAATATCACCAAGCTTTTCTGGCAGTGGTGACATATGCCTTTAGTCTCAGCACTCAGGTGACAGAGGCAGGTGGATTTTTGAGTTCCAGGCCAGCATGGTCTACAGAGTAAATTCCAGGACAGCAACAGCAGTTATACAGAGAAACCCATTTTCAAGAAGAAAAAGAAAACAGAGAAGAAGAAGAAGAAGAAGGAGGAGGAGGAGGAAGAAGAAAGGATTACAAAACTCAAAACTCTCAGGGCATTGTAGCATAAACTGTAATACAGTGGCTGAGGCAGGAGGCTCACAAGTTCAAGGCAAGTATAGGCTATCTAGTAAGATTTTTATTTTTTTTGTTAAAAATTTGGAGTAGAAGGAAAAAACATTATAAAAGCCTGGGCTGGGGCTGTTAGTCATTGGGAGGTCTCTTGCCTAATGTGAGTTGGTGGTCTGTCCCTGCAGCAGCACCACCAACACAATGCCTAATTGATTATACAGAGCTTTGCTTTAGTAGGTATATGTGTAAACATATACTTGATATACGCATATATACATACTAATGGAGCTTCTTGGATTATTTTCACATTGCTTTCAACCAGCAGTTCTCAACCTGTGGGTTGAAACCCTTTGGGATGTTGCATATGAGACATCCTGCATGTCATGAGTTTACATTATGATTCTTAGCAGTAGCAAAATTACAGTTAAGAAGTAGCAACAAAGTAATTTTATGGTTGGGGTCACCATGTATGAGGAACTATATTAAAGGTTGAAGCATTAGGAAGATTTGAATCCTCATTTTATAGAGGTTTAGACATAGAGGTTTAGACCTGTGTATTGATTTACTGCAAGTCATAATTTTAGTGTATTAACTGAGAATTTTCCTCTCTACTTTTGTGAGCTTTGATAAACCTCAGATTCTTGGATTTTTGTTTTTAAATGTTTTGGTTTATTTTTGTGCTTCCTCTTCTAAGTACTTAGACTTTATTTAGCCTTTACAACTTGAGCTGCTTCTGCTGAATAAACTTTTGTTGTTGTTGCTATTTTGAGACAGGGTCACACTCAGTAGTCCATGTTGCTTGGAACATGATATGTAGCTCAGGCTGGCCTCTAATTTCAAGGTCCTTGTTATTTTTAGTGGTTAAATTTTCTTCTTGCAGCAAACAATTATTTACATGGCATCATTACCATGACAGCCATATTGAGTGTAGTGGTTAGGACAAGGATTGAATCATGCCCCTGAAGTTTATGGTGAGACAAGTAAGTCCTTTGTGTTGTCAGGGTCCTTATTAAGCATTCCACTTTTTTCTTTCTCTCTCTTGTTTTAAGAAACAGAGTTTCTCTGTGTAACAGTCCTGACTGTCCTGGACTGCTGTAACCAGGCCTGCCTCTGCTTCTCAAGTGCTGGGACTGAAGACATGAGCCACCACTGTTTAGCCTATTTCTTATTTATTAAGTGAAGGCAGTAATAGTATTTACTTCATGAAAGTCTTAGAATTCAAATAAAGTGGTAAGCAGTGTGAATACTATCTATAATAATTGCCTGTAACACATGCTGGCTTCAGAACCAGCATAACCTCCTGACCCAGCTTCCTGAGTGCAAGAATCACAGGCCATAATTTGGTTTACTTAGTAGTAGCATTATTCCCTAGACTGAGATTATGGTCTTAAAATTATGACTTTTATCTTTCCAAAAGGGTTTTTTTCTCTCCTTTGCCTTTTAAATTAAAGTATTTTTTTTTTTTTAGGTAACTTTATTATTGTTGTTACTATTACTAGTTTTTCGAGATAAGGTTTCTCTGTATAGTCCAGGCTGACTTCAAACTCAGAGATCTACCACCTTATACCTCACAAGTGCTGTGACTAAAGGTATGCACCACTCCACCTGGTTTAAGTTATTCTCTTGTTATGAATGCTATTTTGTCTCCAGAAACACAGAAGTTACTGTATTGTTTTCTACCTTGTTAATTTTTTACTTGGTGGATCTGGAAATCTCCCACCTAAGATTATTGGTGTTGGTACTACCCACTGTGTGTGGTGCTAAGGATTGAAGTTGGAGCTTTATGCATGTTAGGCAAGAACTTAGCTATTCCTAGCCCCTTAATGCATATTATTCCTTCCACAAATTATAACTTTGGAATAACCACTTTTTAAAAGTTTAGGCTCTTGCTGTGGCATGTGAGGTGCTGAACTGGATCAATAGCTAAATTTGAAATTTGATTTTGAAGAGAAAAAAAATCTCTTTTTTTTTTTTTTTTTTTTTTTTTTTTGAGGACAGAATTTCTCTATGTAGACCAGGCTGGCCTCAAACTCAGAGATTTGCCAGCCTCTGCCTCCCAAGTGCTGAGATTAAGGGGACATTACCATTACATTACATTAAGGGGACATTACATTAAAGGACATGCGCCATTACTGCCTGGCAGAGATTTAGGGGAAAAAAAAAATCTTATTGGCAGATGAGAACTAGGAGCTGAAGTACCAGGGTTAAGGAATGTGACCTGTCTAAAGAATAGACACACATGAAGTGAATTAAACATGGGTTAGATTAGGCAAAACCCCTCCAAACTCCTCCGGAGCAGAAAACAAAGAACCCAGGTAGATAGTCTGTAACACTAAGGATACCAGTTCCGGGAAAATTTATGACTGACTCATTGCTTTAAGGAGAAATGTAGATGGGCATGGAGAAATATAGAATAATTGTTCTCTTTAAAATAAAAAGTAATGGAAAGCCTTGGTTATGACTTCAGTGTTCTATGCATACATAGCTTATTTAGCTCAGATTGGCCTTGAACTTCATATGTAGCTATGGCTGCTCTATCCTCTTCTCCTACCCCCCTCCCCCACACGCACTTGGATTACAGGTGTGATACTGTGCTTGGCTTCTGGGTATAGATTAATGTGTGATTTGCTGCTTTTGGGCTTGCTTTGAATAGAAAAGATGGAAGATAAAGGTTGTAATAATGCTTATAGGGTATTCAAACTGAAAGTTGTTGAAGGTAAATTATCTTAGTTTAGGAGAATGAGGCAAATTCTATTCCTTAGAGCATTTGATTTCCTTTTGAGAATACTTAATATAAATTTATAAATAAGGAAATTGGATCTTCAGCTAAAGTGTTTAGCCTTAGTTCACCCTAGAGCTGAAGCTGGGCTTTTTTTCCATTAGCATAGAAAGTTTGTCCTTGCTCCTATTTCAGTAACCAATTCCTGTTATCAGATTGTCTCCACCTTGTGGCAGCCTCATGTTAAAAAGCTGAATACTGCTTTCGGAGGAGAGTGGTTTTTATTAGCATTTGTCTAATGATTAGTGAAAGTAAGCCCCTTTTTTGTCTGTGCTTATTGTACACCTTTGGAGAAGTGTCTGTAAATAAGTGATTTACCTCTTTTTTAAAATAATAGCTATTCATTTTGTTGCTTTTAGTTGTTGTTCTTTAATGTATTCTCGTCATTAATCCCTTACCAGATGCTTTCCAAATATTTTCTTACAGTTTGTAGGGTTTTTTTTTGTTTTTTTGTTTTGTTTTGTTTTTTGTTTTTTATCTTGGCAGTGTCCTTCTGTGTGTACAATCCTACAGGATTGTAGAATCCAGTGTCAGAGATAATAGTTTGTGTATAGTAAGTTGAGTCCAGCTTCATTTGTCTGCGTGTAGATACTTGATTTTTCTCAGTATTTGTTGGTTATTCTAGGTCTGGAGATTTTTGTTACAAATTTTGAGGTGGGCTCTTATAATTCTTTTTAGTTATTTTAGACTTACTTATTTTATATTTATGTGTATGTATATGAGCCTACATGCAGGTGCCCTCTGAGGCCAGGGGATGTCAGATTTCTTGGAATTGGTGGAACAAGTGGTTTTGAGTTGCCTAAAGGTTCTGGGGACAGAGGTCTGCCAGTGCATCGAGCACTCTTGGCTGCTGAGCTATCTCACCAGTCCTGAGCTCGCTCGCTCGCTCGCGTGCGTGCGTGCGCTCTCTCTCTCTCTCTCTCTCTCTCTCTGTGTGTGTGTGTGTTTGTGTTTTGGGGCATGCGCACTGGGACCTTGCAAGATTGGCTTCACTTAGTTTGAGTAGTATTTTTCTTGAAAATCTTAACTTTTAGTTTATAAATACAGGGTGCCTTTCCATGTAAGCTTTTCAAGGTCTCACTAAGCAATCCTGGCTGGCCTAGAAGCAGTCTGGCATTGAATTCGCCAGGCTCTTTGGCTTTTTGAAACAGGGCTTTAAAGGCTGCTTCTCTAGCTACAAATTAGTAGCTTCCTATGTAGATGTGCTGGTCTTGAACTTTGCAGGTCTTCTGAACTTTGCAATTCTTCTCTGCCCCTTGACTTTGGCTTTGTTTTTTGAGACAGGGTTTTTCTGTGTAGCTCTGGCTGTCTTAGAACTTGCTGTGTATTTATGCTCCAAAAAACTCAGAGAACCACTTGTTTATGCCTCCTGTATGCTGGGATTAAAGGTGTGCATCATGATGACCTGGCCATACTCTTTTTTTAAAAAAACTTGATTTTGAAAGTATAATAGAATTTTTTGTTAGTATTGCTTTAATTATTTCTGAGTAATGCACCATTTAAAATTGAAAAAATGAAGAAATGGGTCATTGGATAATTTTTGTTACTATGTGAATATCAGCGTACTATGCATTAAAATATCTCTAATATCCCTATGTGTTTGATATCTTGTAATGTACCTTTGTGTATGTGTTTGACTGCTGACTAGAATGTAGTTTTGTGGTAGAAGACTATTATCTTTTTGTACTTAAAATTCAACCCAAGGCCTGATACATGCTTGGCAAATGTCCTAGATGTGAGAGAGAGAGAGAGAGAGAGAGACAGAGAGAGAGAGAGAGAGAGAGAGAGAGAGAGAGAGAGGAGAGAAATTGTTTTATTTTCTTTTCACGTCATTTGTTTTAGGTGTGTTGAGTTTCTATTCAACTGATTTTATTGGTTCAGTTTTTACAGTTCAGTGGAATTTTCAGTCTCCTTCAAATCAGATGATACCATCTGTGAATAGAATTACTTTCTGCTTTGGGTGTCTTTTAGTTCTTGTCTCTAAATTTATTTTTAGTTCTCTACCCAACTTGTTGCTTACTCCTAGTAGCTCTAATACTGTCTTTTTTGTCTCCTTGAATGTTAGTGTTTTCATTAGGATTCTTGCCTTTTGAAATTGTCCTCTACTTTTGCCAGAGGTGTGTTTGTTCTGCTTTGTTTTGCCTAAACTGCTCGTCTTAACTACATTATGTGCTATAGATCTTTTTTACATGTAGGCTTACTTAAAGTGCTCTAGTTCACCTTTTCAGGTTTACTACCTGCTGCTTGATATGGTTCCTGCTGTCTTTGCAGTGAGGTTGGCCTCAAACTTAGGATTTTTTTTTTTTTTTTTTTTTTGACGGAACATTGGTTCTAAGTGGTGTACTGTCACATACACTCTTGACTCAGTTTGTAGTGAATGCCTTGGAATGTCTTACTTTGTCAAGTGTTGCTTTTGCCTATTCCTGTCCTTCTGGCCTTCTTACTTAGTTACCCTTCTCCAAAGAGGAGCCCTTTTCTCTAGGGAGCTGTGTATGATTCCCACCCCCTTAATTTGTACCCTTGTGCTATTTATCAAGTTCTGTGAAAGCACATATTGGAGTTATCCTATTCTTTAGCCAGTAAGTAGACTGTTGGAGGTTGTCATTTCCTGTGACAATAAACACTTTTTATTATGGATCTGCTAACGGTGATTGGGTAGAGGAACTGAAAGAAAGTTAGACTGCAGCTGAAATAATTAGTACTGACCATTGCAGGACCTTGATAGGTGTATCCTGAAATCACAGAAAAAGACTAGGTTAGAGCTGTCAATAAAATCTCTTTGTGTAGAGGCTTCACATTAGAGGAGATGAGGTAGGTAGTGAGGGTGGTATAGTGGGGTATTGTAAAAAGAATACTACATTATGTACGTCTATATTTTAAGTGGAACTTTCAAAGTCTTTAAAATATTTCTTTTCATTGTGACAAATAACTTAATTGTGGAGAGCCTAAAAAACATTAAAGGGTCTACCAGTACTCAGAAAACAGGCTGGGTGGTGGAGGTACACACCTCTAATTCCAGCACTCAGGGAGTAGGGCAGAGGCAGGTGGATTGTAGTGACTTTGAGGCCAGCCAGGGCTGCTACATAAAGAAACTTTTGTCTTGGGAAAAACAAACAAACAACAACAAAAAACCCAACTTAATACTGGGTAATAAAGATTTGGGAACATCAGTCTGAATACTTACTTCTCTGTGTTCCATAGCATGTAATAGAAATGCAATCCTTAAAAAGTATTAGCTAAGGCAGTAGTAATTTAGGTGAGTGTTTCAGGTGTTAAGTACAATAAGTTTTTCAATAGAGAATTGAAGAGCACCTTCTGTGTGTCTTTGTGAGTTATAGAGATTGGTGTTTGCTTTAGATTACAGTGCTGAAGGTGCTATGTAGGCAGGGGTATGATAGCAGTTGGATTGCTGTTCTTCCCTGGTTTGCCCAGTTTTAAGTAAATTTCTAAAACCTAACTTCTCTATCCTGTAAGTAAAGCATTACTGTAATTTAGGAAGAAATTCTTTCCTTATTTGCATGTTACAGATGTAATGGAAGAAGTGAAGGAAAGCTTTACAGATGGGAGAATGGATTTGAAGTGACCTTTACTTTGCCTTATTCAGGAAGAAGGACAGTATGGAATAAAACGATGGCTGTCTTGGTAAAAATAGAGAAAGTCCTGTTTTATTTTGTAGTGCTTAAGAGAGCATATCTCAAACTAATGAAGGAAAATGGGATAATATAGAAATGATATTTCCTGGTATATATCTCATAGTACAAAGCTAAAGAAAAAAAACTAATCTTATGCTGGATAGTTTTAAGTGCTATTTATTTGTGGAGAATTGATTATATCATTGGTGTGTTAGTTTTGACATGTGTGATGGCTAAAAAATAGCCTTCAAAATATATATACATTACAGTCTCTGAAATCTATAAATGTTACTTTACTTAGAAAGAAGGTCTTTGTGTATGCAATAAAATGAATAATTTTGAAATGGGGAGATGATACTGGATTATCCAGGTGAGCCTTGACACTGTCATCAGCACATGTTCTTAAGAGTGGGCCACTGAGAGATTAGATCAGCAGAAGAGAAGACAGTGTGACCACAGAAACCAAGACTGAAATGATGTGACCACATCCCAAGAAAGGCAGTTAACCAAAGTTGAAAGCAATAGCAGACACGTTATCAAGTCTCCCGCCTGCCTGCTCATGTGCTTCATGCAACCCAAGCTAGATATGAATGGAGGCAAACATAGAATCATAAATTTAACAGATACAAATTAAAAAATCCAATTCTGCCGATCTTCAGTGTGAATTTTGTGACATTGTCATAAAGGTAGGCATTCCTGTAAGAAAGAGTAGTAGAACTTGTGGCTTCCAGGCTATGAGAGAATAAGTTATATTGTTTTAAAGCCCCAAATGTGTAATAATGTCTTATAACAACAGTCATTCCTTCAAGTATAATGACCTTATTTACTCAGGTTTCTTCTGTTTTAAAGGGAGTTTGATTTATTGCTTACTTATGGAACTAGTTTTATTTCAGATGCTGTAAATAGATTTTACAGTTTATCATTAAAGTACCTGGTAAACATTTGTAGACATAGAATGCATGAAAATTTAGCTTACTGCTCCAGTGAGAATACAGTGTCACCTCCTGCCTGCACATCTGCTATTTTTATATTAATTCTTTCACCTTTGTTGTAGAAGTATATGCTCGCTCGATGCTCTTATCTGAGAACTGAGGTATCTGTTTACTCAACCAGCAAGTGACAGGGTCTCACTTTAGACTGGCTTATTTAGAATTTAAAGAATAAAGGTCATATGGGTTCTCTGTGCTGTTAGCCTAGTGTTCATTTTGTTGGGCAGCAATGTACCTTGCCTATAGTATCCTAATTCCCCTAAAGATTGAGTTTGGAAGTTGAATCAATAATCCAAGAAACATTCTAGAAGAATCTCTGACATAAAATATGAGCTATAACTGTCTTCAATACATTTCTGTTCCCTTTAAGTTTCTAAATATTGCATTTAGTATCAGGCCACATGCAAGCTGTTAACATAGAAGAGATGGTATCTTTTGGTTTTATGGAACATGCCAGGCACTTTATATGAAAGTCTCATTAAACTTGGCTAGTGGCCCTATAAAAACATTTATCCCTATAGATTTTTATTTTTCCTCCAAAGCTGTAGATGTGGTTATGGCAAAGAATACTTGCCTGGTATTTTAAAAACCCTGAATTCTATTTTTGATACTACTTAAAAAGGGCTTTGGAGCTGGAGAGATGGCTCAGAGGTTAAGAGCACTAGCTGTTCTTTGAGAGGTCCTGAGTTCAATTCCCAGCACCCACATGGTGACTCACAGCCATCTATAATGAGATCTGGTGCCCTCTTCTGGTGTGCAAGGATACATGGAGGCAGATTGTTGTATACATAGCGAATAAATAAATCTTAAAAAAATAAAAAATAAAAAAAAGAAGGGCTTTGGACATCTACGTGTTCATCTGTGATGACCACAGCTAGTAATTGCTACTGTTGTGAGGCAAAGTAAATTACTTATGCTTCTAGGTGTCTCACATTGTGCATCATAAAGACATCCCTAAAAGAGGTTTATTGGCCCTACTCTAGAATAGTCTTTTGTTTAGTAGATTTAATTTTTATTACAAGATCTTGAGAACAAGTATGTGGCCCTGTCAAGATTCTAGAGTATGAGCACCTTGAGGGATTGAGTAGGAAATTGTTGGTGTTTTTACATGAACTGTGTTCTTTGGCTTTTTGTGAAACATTTTAGGATCTACCTCAGGGACCTGCAGGACATGATGGGCTAGTCCTCTACCATGGAGATTCCTTACCTCTTCTTTTCTCTCTTCTCATCTATTTTGAGACAGTCTCATTAATTTATTCAGGCTGCTTTGAGCTTAGCTCAGCAGCCCAGTGAGGCTTTGTAGTCAAAATTCTCCTGATTCTCAGGCCCCTTAGTAGCTTGGATTATAGATAGATCTGTACTCAGCTATTAAATATGCATTTGTTCTGAAAAACATAATGTTTTAGAAAATCTGTTACTGTTCTTAATACCTGAACTAAAGAATAGTATGAACCAAATTCTGTATAATGATAGGCAGACTTTTCATGTGCGTATTTGTATTGCCTTGAAAGTGGATGTAAGACTTTTAGAGTGGAGGCAGCAGTGCTCAGTTCCCTTTTGTCCCAAGTCTTCCCAGAGTAATATAGTGAGAACTGAGAATTTGGTAGACCAGGAACAGGTCCAATTCCTTCCTAAAAAATAAAAAATAGCGTGTACGCCCTAGATCTCTAATCAACAGATTCTCATTGGAAACAGAATGGATTCTTAATGTTTAGAATGTAATGAATGTTTCTAGGCAAGAAAATTTAGGAATTATAACCACTCAAATGAGTGTAGTCTGAAGTTTCATTTGTAGAGACCTTTTTTTTAAATCAGAAATTCCTGACTATGTGAAAACAAAAACATTTCTGTAATTATTAAATCTTTCTTTTCTCTGAACCTTTGAACTTTTTTAGCACTCAGTTTCTTCATCTGATAAAATAATACTTAGATTTAAAAAAGAGCTCACGGCTGTTTTTATAAGTTGAGGGTGATTTTAGGTAATTGGCTTTTTAATTTGCATAAATAGTGTCATGTTGTGCTATAGCTTATATTTTAAAAATGTGTTAAAGATATGTATCAATATATTAAATTTAATGCCAATTAAAGTATAAAATTTTTGTTCCATATGTCAGTTAAAGAGTACCTTAAACTTTGTGTTGTATACTTGTCTCATGTTGCTTGTACACTATGTGCAGGCCTTGAGAGTTATAGTCCAGGTGCACTCTCAGCCCAGCTCTAGTTCTTGGTAAGTGTAGTGTTGACAGGCAGCTACTGAGTCAGCTTTTGCTTGCACAAAACCCTCTGGACTTTTGGCCTAAATAAATGTTTTTCTTAAGCTGTTTCTGTCAGGTATTGAGTCATAAGAACACAAATATAAATACATCAAATTAAATAGCCAATATTCATTGACAGAGTAAACAGGCCCACTTAAAAAAGGGAGGAATGAGAGATTATCAAGGAAGAGTTGGCTCAAAGTAAGACTATTCAGTAGAGCCAACATTAAATCCTGTAGGCCCATATCCAGTATCCGAGGCATGTAGTATTATGGTTTGAGCTCCAAAGGTATTGGATAATACAGCCTTTTCATTTGCATCTCACATGGTCTAATTCTTGGGCATGGACTTCACTTGAGCATAAAATGCTGCATTCCATGTTCCTGGTAATTCCAACAATTTCAGGGTTTTATTCATTGCCCATTGTGTGGCTGCCTGCATTGCTTGGCCTTCTAGGCCTAATCTTGGTGGATATATCCATGACTCTGTAGTGACTGTATTCAGCATGCTTGCCAAGGCACCATGAGACAGGAGATGTTTCATTATGTCTTGGTTGCCTTAGATCAGTGGTTCTCAACCTTCCTTTTTTTAATATTTATTTTTATTTTATGTGAATTGGTGTTTTGCCTGCATGTATAACTGTGTAAGGGTGTCAGATCTTGGAATTACAGACAGTTGTTAGCTGCCATGTGGATGCTGGGAATCCAACTCAGGTCCTCCAGAAGAACAGTCAGTGCTCTTAACCGATGAGCTATCTCTCCAGTCCAGTTCTTAGCCTTCCTAATGCCTTTAATATAGTTCCTTTTGTTGTAGTAACCTTTAACCATAAAATTACATTTGTTGCTATTTCATAACTGTAATTTTGTTAGTTATGAATCCTAATGTAAATATCTGTTTTCTGATGGTCTTAGGAGATCCAAAGGGGTTATTACCCAGACATTGAGTGGACTCCAAGTACTAAGGCTTTTGAATTATGAAAAAGAGTTCTGTTGTTGTCCTTGTTGGAATATGGCACTAAAGAATCTCCACAAGAGAAAAATATTTCAAAAGTTACAATTTTGCGACTTGGAGCTAGCTCTATCAGTTCCTGAGGTGCTGCTAAGGTTAGCTTTTCTGCTATCCCAGTGCAGCATGCTTGGTGGCCTTTTAGTGATAAAAATCTTAAACAAAACCCCCCATCTCTGCCTCTGCAAGTCTTGTGCAGGTCAGGCTGACTTTGTGTCTCCCCCTCCCCTTATTTTAAAGAGTGCCACTGTTGTTTGGCTGACTTGGATCTCCCTGTGTAGACGCGGCTGGAGAAACCCATCTGCCTCTGCCTCCCCAGTGCTGCCCTTAAAGACATGCACCACTGCTGCCTGGTTTCTAATCCTTTTTCCTCCTCCTTTTCCACCACCACCACTACTACTTTTTCTTCTTCTCCTCCTCCTCTCCCTCCCCCTTCCTCCCTCTTTCTTTCTAATTTTCTTCTTCCTTCTCTCCTCCTCCTCTTCCTTTTCAAACAGGCTTTCTCTGTGTAGCCCTGACTTGTTTTGAAACTCACTCTGTAGACCAGGCTGGCCTTGAACTCAGTGATTTGCCTGTTTGTCTCCCAGGTGCTGGGATTAAAGTTGTGCACCACTTTGTGCCAGTGTGATCTGTTTTAAATCTGTTTACTCTGTGTGTTTGCATGTGCATATGTACTCTTCTGCCACTATGACATATGTGGAAATCAGAGGACAAGCTGTGGGCCTCATCTTCTCTTTCTGTTCTGTGTCCCAGGGATTACTAGGCTGTCAGATTTAGTGTCTATGTATTGAATCATTTCCCTGGCCCCAAATTTGCAGCCTTTCCTCTATGTGCTGGGATTTCAGGTGAGAGCCAGCTTGACTCAGAACATCTTTCATGGCTACACCTTCCAGTCCTCATTTTCAGGGCACACTGCATGTTTTACAAATCTTTTTGTTCTACCTTTGGCTTCTGTCAGTGTAAATTCAGCTAAAACTGTTGATTGCTGTTGTGTCTTGAAAATTTCCCTGATAACTTCATTAGCTTGTCACGGTGGTGGTGGTGGTGGTGGTGGTGGTGGTGCTGGTGGTGGTGCTGGTGGTGCTGGTGGTGCTGGTGGTGCTGGTGGTGCTGGTGGTGCTGCTGGTGCTGCTGGTGCTGCTGGTGCTGCTGGTGGTGGTGGTGCTGGTGGTGGTGGTGCTGCTGCTGCTGGTGCTGGTGGTAGTGCTGGTACTGGTGGTGCTGGTGGTGCTGGTGCTGGTGGTTGGTGGTGCACACTTTTAAGCCCAGCACTGGGGAGGCAGAGGCAAGCAGATCTCCTGAGTTCAAGGCTAGCCTGGTCAACAGAGTGTACCAGGACAGACCCAACTCTTTTTGGTCAACAGAGGGAGTTCCAGGACAGTCAGGGCTACACAGAGAAACTTTGTCTTGAAAAACAAATAAAGAAATAAATAAAGTTTAAACACAGAGATATTATAGAAAACATCCTGTGAGAGTGTAACATGAATTGTCTCTAATGTGAAACTTTCTGAGCTTCATCTTTTCTGTTGCATTCCTGTAGGAAAATCTGCTTATATTGCTGTAAATGTTTCCTAGCTTGCTTCTTTTCCAGACTTTTCCTACAAACCAGTTTTAAGTGCTAACTAATCCTTTGACCAGGTTTTCTCACTGCAGTGACCTTGCTTCCTTGGCAACTTTGTGTATTAGTTGTATATCACTGTGGCCTAAATATCTGAGAAAATGAAGCAAGAAGGATTTATTTGGCTCATAGTTGCAGAAGTGTGTCAGTCTGTCATGGACATGGCAGAAAAGGGTCATGTATATCATGGCAATAATGAACCAGAGACTGTCTTTCCTTTAAGCTTTTGTTTCTGTTTTCTTTGTCCCTCTGAGAACTTCCATAATGCCACCTCTGGTTCTCTTCTGTGTCCTGTGACCTCTGCTTCCTTCATATTCTGCCCACCCATTTCTTCGGCTTGCTTGGTCAGATGTTTTATCTTTAGTGCCATGGTTTATATAGTTTTGTAGTTTTACTTTTTCTTTGTTGAACTTTTCTTTTCGTGTTTGTGCATTATTCTCCTGAGCCTCAGTTGAAGTCTAAAGGGATATATTTTGAGATACTGGTCCCCCTCCCCTCTTTTTTCCTCTTTGGGACATGGTTTTTCTGTGTAGTCCTGGCTGTCTTGGAACTAGCTCTGTAGACTAGTCTTGCCTTGAACTCAGAGACCTGCCTGCTTCTGCCTTCTGAGTGCTGACTAAAGGTGTGCTAAGGTATTATTGCTTTCTAAACCATAAAGTTTGGACACCGGTTTGGGGAGTACATATATATTAGGACCATAGCACCTCCTTTTCAAATACTAAATCTTTTTTTGTTTCCTTTT
Source organism: Sigmodon hispidus (assembly GCA_004025045.1). Taxonomy (NCBI): domain Eukaryota; kingdom Metazoa; phylum Chordata; class Mammalia; order Rodentia; family Cricetidae; genus Sigmodon; species Sigmodon hispidus. Next base: position 144,708 of record PVIH01002197.1, on the reverse strand, counting down.
TATTCCTAGCAATGTCTCAGGCTGTGCAGACAAATGGAACTCAACCATTAAGCAAAACATGGGAACTCAGTTTGTACGAATTACAACGAACACCTCAGGTAATACTGTAATTTAGGGAAATAGATCTGTGTAAAGTGGGATACCTTTGTAAAAAATGAAAACTTAAAGAGAACTTAACACAATAAACTTACATAACAGCAGTCCTAATCATGTGTTTGCTGACACTTCAGTCATCCAACAGATAATCTACATACTTCCATACCAGCCTCTGTCAGGCACTAGGTGAACAACTGTGAATAAAACCTTATGTGGCTTTAGCCTACAAAAATTATAGAAACAAATAAATCAATATTCATAGAATAACATTTATGACAAATTGAATAAAGGGAAAGTCTTTGCAGTAATAAAAAAATAATGAGACAAGTAGAGTAAGATAAACATGCAAAGAGTCAAAGGAGTAGCAGCTTGGAACTAAATAGGCTTCAAACTATTCATGTTTAAGTTTGCCTGTGGACTGAACAGCCAGAGGTGCTAACTGGAGTCTGGGGGAAAAATGTGAAATCTTAGGATTGTCAGTATATTTTAAACTGTGGATATGAGAACTAAGAGACATGAATAAAGTCTGTAATTTCATCCAGAGGCATTCACTGTTCAGAAATTAGGTAATGGGTGAAAAACCAGTAATGGAGACTGAGGAAGACCATTCAGAAGGAAAGGAAGGACAATGAGAACGTGAGAGAAAAAGAATTCCAAATCTAAAGGAAATGTTAAAAGACCCAGGATATAATAAATATATTTAACATTGCTGGTAGACTAAAATAGTATAATTCGATTTAGTGGAAACAATTGTTTACCTCATCGTCCAGTGGTCCTCAGCCTTCCTAACACATGACCCTTTAATACAGTCCTCCTGGTGTGACCCCCCACCTTGAAAATTGTTTTGTTGCTGCTTCATAACTGTAATTTTACTATTAGTAAATTTCATGTAACCGTCTGATATGCAGGTGGTCTGAGGTGATCCCTGTGAAAGGGGTGTTTATCCCCCTCCAAAGGGGTCATAACGCTGACATAAAGCATAGTTACTTGAGGAGATTGAAGGATGAATGTAATCATGATCTGTTCTCATCATTGGCATACATTATATCTGAGTATAATAGGAGAAAAATGATGAGATGAATAGATAGATACTTTTTTTCTAGAATTTGTGCAGGTGGTATTTAATTCTCCTGCCTTAGTTACTCAGATACAGGTTTGTTTCCATATTTACTTGACTACTTCTTATAAAACCTCTGTAGAAGGAGACTTTTAAAGGGTCAAAGATGATTTTTAAGTGATATGTTTTAAACTATTAAAACTTAGATTCTTTCATTGGACTTAAAATTTTTTGAGACTCAAACTCATTTTGTAGGTAAGGATGACCTTGAATCTTCTGGGCATCCTGCCTCTACCTCCCAAATACTTAAATTACAACTGTGGTCTGTTGTTTTCATTTCTTGTTATAAAATACCCTGACCAAAAGCAGTTGGGATGGGAGGCTTATAATTCCAGGTTGCAGCCCTTGGTAGTTCTTAGTTCTGATCATATTAATTAGCTGGTTGACTGGCACTATTTTCTTATTGCCAGATGTGGAGATTAGGCCTGACCTAACTCTAAAAATTCTTCCATCCTGAAAATGTAAGCATTTTTATAAGTTAAATAGCTGATGCTATGCCTCAAGATGTTTTATAATTCTAGGCTTGAGATGAAACTCAATTGATAAAAGTGCCTCCCTAGCACAACAAAATCCTACGTTCAATCCCTGGCATCACGTAAAACCAGGCAGGCTAATTTCCCATCAATATATAGTCTGTCAGTCTCTCTCTCTCTTCTTTCTCTCTCCCCATACATACACACACACACCTACCCCTTTGGCATTAAGGGCCTTTGAATAATGCAGAGATGGTAGGGTTCAAGAGCCTGGAAAGAGCCTGGAGGAATATTTTACCTAAGACAAAATTGACTTTGAGTTGACCATGATGATCACTTAGGTGATGATACAGAGATGTTCATTTTTATATACATATATATATTTGAATTTATCAATAAAAAAATTATTAAGTGGTCACTCTTTTACAGGAGGCAATAACAGATGGCTTGGAAATTGTGGTTTCACCTAGAAGTCTACACAGTGAATTAATGTGCCCAATTTGTTTGGATATGTTGAAGAACACCATGACTACAAAGGAATGTTTACATCGGTTCTGTGCAGATTGCATTATCACAGCCCTTAGAAGTGGGTATGTTGAAATGAGTTATTACTGGATTTTAGATTATAGTACAACAGTCCCTTCTGGAGTTCGGGTATACATATGTGGGAAGTGAATGAAACCTTTCCTAAAAAGTGTAGAGTGTAGATTTTAATTATTGGAGGTTCTTTTTTTTTTTTTTTTTCCCTTTTCTTTGTTTTAAGATAGGATTTTTCTTACATTGCACCGAGTCTGGAACTTGTCCTGTGGCTCAGACTTGCCTTGGGTTCACATGTAGTTACTTGCTTCAACCTCCCAAGTGATTACATGGTGAGCCCCAATACCCTGTCCTCAGCCCCCCCCCACAAATATCAGCTAAGGTGTTTGGTTAATCCTTTTACACTTTTGTGATAGTAAGATAACTTTAGAAATTGGATTATTTTGTTTTTACTCATGTTTACCCTTTCTTCTCTTTTTATTTAGCAACAAAGAATGCCCTACCTGTCGGAAAAAATTAGTTTCTAAAAGATCACTAAGGCCAGACCCTAACTTTGATGCACTCATCAGCAAAATTTATCCAAGTCGTGATGAGTATGAAGCCCATCAAGAGAGAGTGTTAGCCAGGATCAACAAGCACAACAACCAGCAGGCACTGAGCCACAGCATCGAGGAAGGGCTGAAGATACAGGCCATGAACAGGTACATGCAGAAGATGAGGAAAGGCAGGCCATGACCAAATGCTTCTAAATAGTGGCTTTACCTTTTTTGTAAGAGGAAAACGCATTGACAAATAGTTGTTTGTACAACTATCCTTTCTTAAAGGTATGATACATACTTCCAGGGGATTGCATTTAAAATATTAGACTCCATTGAAGACACAGTGGAAAGAGAGAAACAACTTGACTTGTCTACTTAGACCCATGCATCTCTTCTGTATAGAATAAATACCTTGAGAGGATTATTTGTATATACATCTGATTTAAGTCTCCTTTACTGAGCTCTTTATCCTTACTATCCTGTCATAACATCCTTGTGAAAATTATTAGTGACCTTGTGTTAATTATGCAATACAATGGTTGATAGAGTTGAAGACTTCACTGTACCTAGGGGCATTTAATACAGTTTATTTCTCTTCTTTTAATAGTTTTCTTACTTGCCTCTCAGGAAAGTCTGCCTGCTTTTTAATTTAATTTAATTTGTTAGCCATTCTTTTAAAGTTAAATTTTTGCTTTTTGTTCAACTTGTAGTACAATAGCTTGTCTACAGATGACTTCATCTAATTTTAGACTTTAATTACCATCCATTCATACTTAGACTCAGTAACTGAGAGGTTGTTTTTGGCTTACCTGGAACTTGCTATGTAGACCAGGCTGGTCTTGAACTCAAAGATGAGTATGCTTATGCCCTTAGTTTTGGGATTAAAGATGTATCCAACCATGCCTGATGTCTTCTTATATCTAAAAAGCACTTCAGAATTAGCATATTCAGTGTGAAGACTTTATGACACTATGCGTATTCCTGTTCTGTTTCTCTGATTTTTATTTACTAGGTTAGCCAGTTTTCAGGGATGATCACCATTTTGCAAATGGGAATGCTAGTAAAAGGTTTATTGGTTTCATGACTGTGATTTGGCTGAACTGCAGAGTGGCTTTAGCTGTCATCCCAGATCAAGTAATTGGAACCTCCACATAACTTTTAGATTGTGAGCAATTTGGAAATAAAGTGGTCAAAAACCCCTGTGCTGTAAAAAGTTAAAAGATGAGTTCTATTCTGTGAATTACAACCATATTTCTGAAAGATAGATACAGTGTTAAGTATTGAATCACTTATTTTAAGATTACAACATAATCCTGAGTTGGAAGGACTTAATACTTATTCACTTTAATCTCATGAGGACACAGTTATCCTTGTTTAAAAAAAAAATACATTTATAGTGTCTAGCCTCTGAGTGTTAGGATCAAAGATTTGCACATTTGTGCCCACATATTTAAATCTTTTATGTGTTCATGGTGAACTTTCTATACCTTTGAGGGATATGTAGAAAATGACAATATTTTTTACCAGATTCACTCATTTCTTTTCTTTGTACTTTCTTTTTCTAATTTTGGAAATGGCTTTTCCAGAGGACCTGGGTTTAATTCCCAGCACCCATATGGCAGCTCACAGCCGTCTCCAGCTCACAATTTTCTCTTAAATACAGTACCAGGGAATCCAACACCTTCTTTTGGCCTCTGCAGGCAATACATACACATACTGCACATACATACATGTAAACCAAACACCTATACACATTAAAGATAAAAATAAAGGTTAAAAAGCAAACACAATTCTAAAGGTCAGTATAAAACTTTGTTTCAGGTTTGATGCTTTAAAACCCCAATGTGAATCCTTTTTCTTTTCTTCCTCTTAATTAGATTACAGCGAGGCAAGAAACAACAGATTGAAAATGGTAGTGGAGCAGAAGATAACGGTGACAGTTCACACTGTAGTAATGCATCCACACACAGCAATCAGGAAGCGGGACCTAGTAACAAACGGACCAAAACATCTGATGACTCTGGGCTTGAACTTGATAATAACAATGCAACAGTGGCAATTGATCCAGTAATGGATGGTGCGAGTGAAATTGAATTAGTGTTCAGGCCCCATCCAACACTTATGGAAAAGGATGACAGTGCACAGACAAGGTGAGTGGTTTCCGAATGGTTAATTTGGAGTTAATTGAAATACAATCAGTATTTGCCATCGTAATTTTAGGGTTCAGTTTGAATATGCTGCTGCCTAGGTTGCTTGTTTGCCCTCCCTCCTCTCCTCCCTTCCTTTCTTCCCTTTTCCTTTTCTTTTTTCTTTGTATTCTTCCCAAGACAAGAAGCACTTCCCTCACAGGGGATGAAGAAAAAGGCAATTTAGATAGGCTTTGAATTTCATACTGGCAAGAATGAGTTTCCACAGCACTCATATAGTGCCTGCCAGTGAGTGCAAATATTTGTTGAATGAGTAATTGAATAGTATATCATGCTTTCAGAATCCTAAGATTGGTTAGAGGGAGGTGGCACATGCCTTTAATTCCAACACTTAGGAAGCACACCAACCAGGTCTACAGAGAAATTTCCAGGATAGCCAGGGATACACAGAGAAACCCTGTCTTGAGAAAGTAAAAAGTAAATAGATAAGTAAAAGATCCCAAGATCATCACTTCTTTGTTCTGCTTCAGCCTTCAAAACCATAAAGGTTAATTCTGAAGAGAGTTTGCTTTTATTCTTAGTGTTCTTAACTGCGCCCAACAGATTCTAGTAATTGAGGTTGAAAGGTGTGCTGTTTGTTGTTATTATTGTTGCTTTGTGTCATGTATTATAGACGGTAAGGGTGGTGAGTCTTCATGGCCTGTCTTTGCTTTTTTAAGATCAGTAAATTTCTATTAATTTTTAGTAATTGGGATATAAATGTTATATATAGCTTTGTAGCTCCATAATTTAGGAATATTTTGATATACTCTAGAAACTAAATGTTTGGTGCTTTATTCTTTTAGATATATAAAGACTTCAGGTAATGCAACTGTTGATCACTTATCCAAGTATCTGGCTGTGAGGTTAGCTTTAGAAGAACTTCGAAGCAAAGGAGAATCAAACCAGATGAACCTCGATACAGCCAGTGAGAAACAGTACACTATTTACATAGCTACAGCCAGTGGCCAGTTCACTGTGAGTATTTACATCAATGGACTGTTGAAAGTGGCAAGTAGTGGTGTGGGGTCTGTTAAGAGAAAGAAACCCAGATAAACAGATGAATGACTTTGTGATAGATACCGTTTGTTGGTTGTGGGTAAGATTTTGTGGTCTTGTTTGTTCATCAGTTTAGTCTCACAGCTACTGAACACCATGCATTTTCATAATCTTTCCTTTCTCTTTGTTTTAGGTATTAAATGGCTCTTTTTCTTTGGAATTGGTCAGTGAGAAATACTGGAAAGTGAACAAACCCATGGAACTTTATTATGCACCCACCAAGGAGCACAAATGAGCTTTTTAACAATCATTTCTGAGACTGGACTTTTTATAGCCTATTTCTTTAATATTAAAGATGCACCATCATTACTTTTATGGAAAGATCTGGGATATGTTCAGTTTTCTTTCTGAGCCAGACTTGTTTACACTATGAAATTCATTTCCCCTTATTTAAGATTCTAGCAGTTCAGTACTCCCCTGCCCCTTAATAGTATAAATAAGTTATATTTCACAGAAAGTATGGTTTCTTTGGGGAGGATGCTTTGACTTAGGTGGTTTTTTTTTTTTTTTTTTTTTTTTTTTTTTTTTTTTTTTTTTTTTTTTTTTTTTTTTTTTTTTTTTTTTTTTTTTTTTTTTTTTTTTTTTTTTTTTTTTTTTTTTTTTTTTTTTTTTTTTTTTTTTTTTTTTTTTTTTTTTTTTTTTTTTTTTTTTTTTTTTTTTTTTTT